>JAXIVH010000015.1:769350-855225 GCA_036785325.1 Urophycis tenuis | reverse complement strand
CCACACAAACCCTGGCAGCATTCTGAGCGGGCCGCTCCCTGTCTGACCGTCCATCCTCCACAAAGACGTTTTCCATCTCCAGAACAATGGACAGTAGTCTCCAGAACAATGGACAGTAGCCGCGCCGCCGCTGCTACCAACACTCCACTGCTGGCCGTGTTCCCTGTGATCCGAAGGCCCCGGTCCGGCCAGGGGCTCACCCAGCACTGTGTGTGGCTTCCTGTGCTTGGCCAGGGAGGATACGATGCTACCTCCTGTTTACCACCGCAGGCCAAGGAAAGTGAAGGGGACACCGGGAAGACGAATGCCCTGAAGCCTCCTGCCAGTTCAAAAGAAAACATGTTTTAGATGAAGGTCATCCTGCCATTGTGGGCGCTGCAGTGTGTGTGGAGTGGCATGGCAGGCGGTAGCCACCTCATTGTTGAGAGAGTTACAGAGAGAGAGAGTGAGAGAGAGTGAGAGAGAGAGAGAGAGAGAGAGAGAGAGGAGAGAGAGATGAGTGAGAGAGTAGTGAGGGAGAGAGAGAGAGAGTGAGGGAGAGTGAGGGAGAGAGAGAGAGAGTGAGGGAGAGTGAGGGAGAGAGGAGAGAGAGTGAGGGAGAGTGAGGGAGAGAGAGGGAGAGAGAGAGTGACAGAGAGTGAGGGAGAGAGAGAGTGAGGGAGAGAGAGAGAGTGAGAGAGAGTGAGGGAGAGAGAGAGTGAGGGAGAGAGAGAGAGAGTGAGGGAGAGGGTGGGGGGGGAGCTGTATGAGAGACAGACAAGACACGCATCATTTGGAGTACTGATCAGCACTGATAACCTGAATCGCCTGAGTAGCCTGAATCTCAAAATAAACATTGGCTGTGCTCCACACATTGTTTATTGTGTGTGTGTGTTCAGTTTGCATATCAACGTATATTTGTGTGTAGTTGTGTCTGTGTGTTTGTGCGTTTGCATGCTATAGAACTGCCTCTTCTAAATTTGAGGGAAATTGGGACCCATCTCAATCCGTGTCTCCCCCCACCCCCCTCTGTGTGGTGGTCAGGTGGTCAGGAGCTGTGTTGGTGGTCAGGTTTGTATTGTATTGTTTCTGCGAGCCATAGTGAAGGACACACACACACCAGACAGAGCAGCTGCTCTAGTGCGTCTCCTTGTGTGGTTGGCTGGGGGGGCTGAGCTCTCCAGCTGAGCGCTGTGCCGCTGCCCCGGCTGTGAGTGGGGGTCCGGACGGTCGTGATGGATGGGATGTAATCAGCAGCAGACAGACCAGGAAACATCTCCCCAGCACGTCTACGGAAACCAGCAGCTCCCCGGAGCCCCTGGTGGTGCCAGCAGGGGAGAGGAGGCTCGATACCATCGCATTCTCACTGGTTTTCACAAAAAGTGGATAAATGTCTGCTGCTCGCGGTCACTAGCCAACGGTGTGATTTACACCAGTGTGATTAATGCTACAGCCCTCAAACCAAGGACATCTTCAAACAATGACTTACCTTGGTCTTGATGGGGGTCTCTAAAAGAAGCTCTTCAAACTTATTTTTAAGACTAAGCTTTTTTTTTTTAAGACGCTTTTTTTCTAATTAAATTGTCTTAGGAAAGGAATTGTCAGCAATACGGACACATACGGACAGACAGACGCACACACACACACACACACACACACACACACACACACACACACACACACACATACACACATACACACACACACATACACACACACACACACACACACACACACACACACACACACACACACACACACTCACACACACACACACACACACACACACACACACACACACACACACACACACACACAAACACACACACACACACACACACACACACACACACACACACACACACACACACACACACACAAACTCACACATACACATTTTGCTCACTCAACAGTGTATGTTGAGTATAACCATGTCATTTTTTCTTTGCCAGGAAAAGATTACATCATTACGGATTAAATAAAATCATAAATGCTAAACGTTGACCCAGCTAATCTGAAATATGTGGATAAGAGTGTACAAGGTATATATCTATCCTTGTCTGTTTTGTTTGCTGTTTGTATGTTTCTCTGAGCCGTCCTTGTATCTCAAGGAAGTTTGTGTCTCCTTTTATTTTGTCACATTCTTTGTTTTTCTTTAGTTCTTTTCAAAGGGGCCTCCACCTCTGACAGTCCGTCTCCTGTGAGACAAATCCCCCAGAACGTGTGTGCCTGTAGCAGGCTGGGTCAGGGCTCTGTCACAGCAGCCTGCTGTAGGAATGCTGCCCTGTGTACTGTTGGGGTGGGCCGTGGACACAGAGGCGCTCCAGCCACTGGCCTCTTCCTTTGTCTGCTTTTTTACACTGTCTCACCTTGATCAGTGCAACATGGGACCACCTGGCCCTAAACAGCCAACAACACACCCCCCCCTCAACACACACACAACAATCTGACAATCACACACTCATCACAGGTGTGCAGGAGTGGGGGATCATAAGTCTGCCTCTAATGAATGTAGAATGGTCACTGCAATGGAATCAACCAGTCTCTCCACATGATGACACAGTTGTTACATGCTGATCTGTTTGATCAGATCTCCTACAACCATATCTATTACCATTCCACTGTGATGAAGGGTTCTACGCAGGCTTCCTATATGCTTTATGAACTGCAGGACTTGGAGAGAGCAGAAGCAGAGCCTGCTGGGACTTGCCCACTCAGGTCTAATCCTCTGTGGCTGCAGGCTGTAACCAACACGTTCAGTTTAGGAACAACACTACATTTCCATAATTCATAAAAACCACTACATATCCCCACAAGGATTGACTTGATTTGCAGTACTGGTATAACAGTACTGGTATAACAGTAGTGGTATAACAGTATTGGTATAACCCCAACCCCGACACCCTTATCTGATCTGTAGGGAGGAACCTGTTTTTCAAATGTTGCGGCAGTTGACCATGTGTTAACATGGCCAAACAACAGACCAAACAAAAGACCCAACAAATGAAGGAAGGGCTGAGCTTGAACCCTGCACCCCAACTGAACCCATGTTATCGCATCCACCAGGTTAGCTTCCTGTCATAGTCTTAGTTGTGGAGTCAAGACTCCTCTCCAAAGGGCTAAACCTAGTTCACAGAATGTAAATGAATACTATTTAATTTATAGTTATTTGAGCAGACACTTTTACCTCAAGCCACATCAGAAACAGGAGCAGTTTGTGGTTACACTTGTTTAAGGATACGTACAGGTGGACTAGCTGGAGATCCAGAACCTTCATGCTGGTAGTCAGACCTCATGTCACTTCTGTCATACACGCTGTCAGATACACTCATATCTGCAGTTTGGAGTATATCTCTTCATAGATAAGGTAGGGATGGTAATGTCTTAGCATAATGAAATATAGGGTTACTTATTTCTCACGTTTTACTAACGTATGCAAGATGAAGTGCTTCATCTTGAAGACTCTTCCAAAGTAATCTAGCAACATTAAAGACATACGGAGGCTTTTGCACTTCAATTTGAAGAACAATCCAGTCAGCATGTTTGCATATCCCACATCAACCAGAGTCCTACATCCTCTTTATCCTGACAGAGGCAGCGGAGGGCAGGCAGTGTCCCTGCTCACTGATGGCGTGGCTGAGTGTTAAGACGCTGCTGAGTTAATGTACTGCAGGAGGGCGGGGGCTGCTTTGGTGTGGTGCACCTCCACCCGCGTGGGCGCGGTGTGTTCAGCAGCTGTCAGACGTTCCTCTGGGATCCCAGTACAGTTAGCATTCAGTGTTCATTCTTCTACAGAAGGATGAAGGCTTCCATCTCAGCACCTCCTCGTTCCTCTTCTCTCTAGCACCCTCTCCTGAAGAGGGATTCTCTCTGGTGCTTTTCTTTATTGGGTCTTGCGGCTTGCTTGACTCAAAGTGTGTGTTGAACTTGACATCGAAAAACAGTAGTGTTGACAGTCTTCTTACACATTTAAAGCAATGTAAAATATATGAAAGAATTACAAAAATGCAATTCTCCAACTGCTTCCAAGTACCAAACAGGTTCCTGTGTTGTTCCCCAGCCCTCCGTCCTGGGAAGAGGAGCTGCAGCACTAGCTGAGTCAAGACATCATCTGATAGGTCAAAATAGTGCAGGGCTTTGTCCAAATATTTGTTCAGGCTCCTGTGTCCTTATTGGAGGCTATTACCAGCCCCCCCCCCCCCCCACACACACACACACACACACCACCTTGCACTGGTCTCTGCAGAGCAACACATGGCTTTGACATTGACTGTAGACCCACTCTGGCCGCATGTCAAGGGCCAATTTGTCAGTTTTCAATGAGAAGCCATGAGACCTGTTTCAGGGAGGTGCCCCACATCTGGAGCCTTTGTGTTTTAACAGTGTCCCGCTTCCTCTTTCAGACCCCTGAAGTACGCCAGTAATGGGGCTGGCTGCATTCTACTGCCAGTTGGTGTAATTCCCTGTTACACACTCTGGCCTCCTATTCAAACACAGTTCATCCCTCCAGGTTTGAACCCCTGCAACACCTCTTGCTAGCACTAAGGGTTTTTGCCTGAAAGAGTTCAGCAAGGTTGTATGTTTGATAACAATCTGGAGGTTTAATGTGGAACCTGCAATCATCAGCCGAGGAAGAAAAGTGTGTTATGTGTGTTGTTAAAAGGAAAACGTAGTACAGTTGTAGTGTGTGATGACGAACAAGCCCAAGACCACTTGAGATGGAGAGACAAGCATGAAGAGGCCAATGCCAATTCTTGCAATCAGCTTGATTGAAGGAAATAGTGTGGAACTCGTGCTTGTGGGATATTTCCGTGCACACAAATGACCGTCTCAGTTCTGTTTCCAGCCTCTATGGAGTGGGACAGCGCTGGCAAAACAGTTGCTGAGACAATTTGGAGCAACACTGAGGATGTTTACCCTCCACAGCTTCCACCTCGCTCTCTCTCTCTCTCTCTCTCTCTCTCTCTCTCTCTCTCTCTCTCTCTCTCTCTCTCTCTCTCTCTCTCTCTCTCTCTCTCTCTCTCTCTCTCTCTCTCTCTCACTCACTCACTCTCTCTCTCTCTTCACACATACTCTCACACACACACACACACACACACACACACTCAACGCAGCACTCTGGCTGGTGATGCACATCAAAGTTGTCGGCCCAGTGTAAAAAGCTCTGTAATTGAATTTATTGTCTGGCTCCTTGGAACATTTGTCAGTTTTGTGAAAGGGGGCCCTGAGGTGACACTCTCGACAGCTCCAAAGGGTAGGTAGTAGGTAGGTAGGTGGTAGGGGTAGTATAATGTACATAGAAGTCTTGTTGCTGCTTTCTGCTAAGGTTAGAGGCAGTGTTTCATGCTTATATTAGATATTTATATTTCTACACGGTACTATACTCTTCTTCACTTCTGCACTGCCTTTTCTTTTCCCGGAGTATTGTAACAAATGCAATTTCCCTCAGGGATCATTAAAGTATGTCTGTCTGTCTGTCTGTCTGTCTGTCTGTCTGTCTGTTGTGACGGTCCCCTGACTGTTAACAGACCATGTCCTGTGCTCTATTGTAGCGGGAGGCGGAGGACCAGTGATGATGGTTGTGAGCACCTGGGCCCGGTGCTCTCCAACTATATAACCCCGCCTACCTGGAGCCTACACTCTCTTCCCTTGATGCCTCTGTTGTTTTGTTCACAGACACACAACATCTTCTTTTCACATTACTGCTACACTCATGCATACACTCCCCCACACTACTGATTTACCGATAACCACACCTCATTGTACCTTCGCTTTATGTTTTGATTGATTTATTAGACTTCGTGAGAATAAATAATTTGTTAATTTGCCATTTGTCTGCGTTTCCCAATCTTTGGCTTTAGAGCCAGGTCGTGACAAATATGGGGCCTGCGTGTTTTTTGGTCCATTTGGCGTGATTTGTAACTGCTGTTTGTTCAGCCTGGTAGGTAGGCCTGTTCACGTGTCGCATATTCTGATATGGAGCCAAAGTTGTGAATGAAGTGGTTTACAAGGGGACCAGTTGTTGTTACATGGTCTTCAGTGTGCTCAAACGCAATGCACATGCAATGACGGACACACCTGCCTTGACATATAGAAAGACACAAACACACACGCACACACACACACACACACACACACACACACACACACACACACACACACATCCAGATACTGGAAGTGCCTTTACATGGTTTACATTTGAAGGTCTAGATATACGTAAGTATTCTGAGCAAGGTCTAGCACCCTTAGCTAGGGCTGCTTGATACCTAATTTGACTTGACCTTACATGTAATCCAAAGCTCCAAAGGACATGACCAAAATAACTCTGGGGTTGAATACACATGGCTCTCATCGGTATGTTTGCTGGAAACAGAGTGGAAGGGGGCCGGCCTGCTGTCAGAATCCACAGAATTACAGTTTGTTGCTCTCTGTCAACCGGCTGATAGATGGAGGTGCATCCCTGGGCTTTCTCCTCAGGACTCTGCCCCATCAATTCTCCCCGGTACTACACTCACACTGAGCCTCATTTCATAGTGTTTCTGGTGTGTGTGTCACTTAACAACAGTCATGAACTTCTAATAGCAAAGAGTCTACAGTGTGAGTTTGTACCTGCCTCCGTTGCCCCAGGAAACAGCCTGTCACTCAGAACACCATGTTCCTGCAGACTGAGGGCCCCGGGACACGCCCTCCCTGTTGGCCCGCTGTCGTTAGAGGCATGCGCCGCGTTCAGGCACACACCCCACACCAACACCACCTCCTGCACCACCTCCTGCACCACCTCCTGCACCTGGGAGATGGGAAGTGTGTAAAGGGATTATTGAACTTATTTAGTTAATGAGGTACTTTCAGCGCAACATGAGCACCACATGCATTTGAGCGAGAGAACTAAAAGGCTGTTTAAGATGTTGGTAGATATGATGGTACTTTGGTTTGGGCTGCTGATCACATTGTGCTGTCAATAAGCCCAAACTGGGTGGAATAGAATAGCAATTCCTTGCACACACAAAAAGAAATCAAATAATGAAACGAGGTGTGAAACCGTATCCAGGGCCACAGGGCTGCAAGTTGCAAGGGTTTTTATATATTCTCCTGATGTTCCTCATGATCATTTGGCCATTTAGGGTGCAATGTATGTTTCAAAGCATACTTTGTGAGTGTAATGGGACAGTGTAGCTTTAACTGAGTGGTGGGGTTGTGTGAGTGTAATGGGACAGTGTAGCTTTAACTGAGTGGTGGGGTTGTGTGAGTGTAATGGGACAGTGTAGCTTTAACTGAGTGGTGGGGTTGTGTGAGTGTAATGGGACAGAGTAGCTTTAACTGAGTGGTGGGGTTGTGTGAGTGTAATGGGACAGTGTAGCTTTAACTGAGTGGTGGGGTTGTGTGAGTGTAATGGGACAGAGTAGCTTTAACTGAGTGGTGGGGTTGTGTGAGTGTAATGGGACAGTGTAGCTTTAACTGAGTGGTGGGGTTGTGTGAGTGTAATGGGACAGAGTAGCTTTAACTGAGTGGTGGGGTTGTGTGAGTGTAATGGGACAATGTAGCTTTAACTGAGTGGTGGGGTTGTGTGAGTGTAATGGGACAGTGTAGCTTTAACTGAGTGGTGGGGTATTGTGAGTGTAATGGGACAGTGTAGCTTTAACTGAGTGGTGGGGTTGTGTGAGTGTAATGGGACAGTGTAGCTTTAACTGAGTGGTGGGGTTGTGTGAGTGTAATGGGACAGTGTAGCTTTAACTGAGTGGTGGGGTTGTGTGAGTGTAATGGGACAGTGTAGCTTTAACTGAGTGGTGGGGTTGTGTGAGTGTAATGGGACAGTGTAGCTTTAACTGAGTGGTGGGGTTGTGTGAGTGTAATGGGACAGTGTAGCTTTAACTGAGTGGTGGGGTTGTGTGAGTGTAATGGGACAGAGTAGCTTTAACTGAGTGGTGGGGTTGTGTGAGTGTAATGGGACAGTGTAGCTTTAACTGAGTGGTGGGGTTGTGTGAGTGTAATGGGACAGAGTAGCTTTAACTGAGTGGTGGGGTTGTGTGAGTGTAATGGGACAGTGTAGCTTTAACTGAGTGGTGGGGTTGTGTGAGTGTAATGGGACAGAGTAGCTTTAACTGAGTGGTGGGGTTGTGTGAGTGTAATGGGACAATGTAGCTTTAACTGAGTGGTGGGGTTGTGTGAGTGTAATGGGACAGTGTAGCTTTAACTGAGTGGTGGGGTATTGTGAGTGTAATGGGACAGTGTAGCTTTAACTGAGTGGTGGGGTTGTGTGAGTGTAATGGGACAGTGTAGCTTTAACTGAGTGGTGGGGTTGTGTGAGTGTAATGGGACAGTGTAGCTTTAACTGAGTGGTGGGGTTGTGTGAGTGTAATGGGACAGTGTAGCTTTAACTGAGTGGTGGGGTTGTGTGAGTGTAATGGGACAGTGTAGCTTTAACTGAGTGGTGGGGTTGTGTGAGTGTAATGGGACAGAGTAGCTTTAACTGAGTGGTGGGGTTGTGTGAGTGTAATGGGACAGTGTAGCTTTAACTGAGTGGTGGGGTTGTGTGAGTGTAATGGGACAGTGTAGCTTTAACTGAGTGGTGGGGTTGTGTGAGTATAATGGGACAGTGTAGCTTTAACTGAGTGGTGGGGTATTGTGAGTGTAATGGGACAGTGTAGCAGGTTGTGGGGTTCTTGTGTGCAGACAGGCCTTGTGGAACCCTGGCGCTCTCCATCTAGAGTCCCTGTCATGAACTCTATTAGATCTTCCTCTTCTCTTGTCATTAACTCTACTAGAAGAGGAGGATACACCACAGCCTCTCATCGTTCCTCTCACCCCCTGTGCCCCGCTGTCATCAGCCCACTCTGTGTCTTCTTCTACATGAGATTGTTTACTGTAGTCTCACACTTCCTGCTCCTGTTACTGACCCACCTAGAGATGAACATACTGTCCTGTCCACACATTACACACACATTGTCTTCTGTTAAATTAGTTGAGATTCTCCAGTGAGACCATTTCTTTTCATCTCTTTATCCAAACAGCCAAACCAGGTGTACATGGTCATAGGTAGGGACCCAGTATACATATTATGAAGCCAACCAGGTTGTCTTGTGAGTAAAGATCCCACAATAATCAGCTGCAAAACAAACAATCTGACAGAGGCAGATTGCAGAGAAGACAACACGTCCCAATTTTAGCACATCCTGTGGAGCCTGCTGGATTCTTCATTGAGGTGGTGGGGGGGAGGGGCACTTTGGCAGAGGATGGGGGGGGGGGGGGTCCATGGACCCCCATACTACGGAAGAAGGGGAAACACCTTGTGACCCTCCTTGGATTCCGACAAAACAACTGGTGGCGAGGGTGGGCTCTCAGGGTGCAGGGCTGCTGGGTGGCTCCTCATGACCCTATGCTGAGGGTCGTTAATACAATGGATCAATACATTTATCCAACAACAAACTGCATTTCATCAGAATGCATGTGATCTCTTAAAACTAAAACTATCCATTGCTTCAATGCCACAGCTCAGAAGGAGGTGAATCAGTGCATTGGTGCAGTGTGGGTCCCCTGTGTGTTTCACTGCTGTGCAAAAAGGAAGAGAAAAAGGAAGGTTGATAAACGTCCTTTAATACAAATAAAATAGAAGAAGGGGAACTGGGTTTCTGATGGGTTACTTCTGGGTTACAGCAAAAACAAACGTGCAGAATCCAAAAGTGCTCTTGCATAACAGATGTTGTTTTGAGTTTAATAGCATCCCCATTGTTTCTCTTGTGTGTGTGTGTGTGTGTGTGTGTGTGTGCGTGCGTGCGTGCGTGCGTGCGTGCGTGCGTGCGTGCGTGCGTGCGTGCGTGCGTGCGTGCGTGCGTGCGTGTGTGCGTGTGTGTGTGTGTGTGTGTGTGTGTCTTAACCCTAATCCTCTGCTGCAGATAAACTGTCTCTCTCTGACGTACTCCTAGCTCAGCTTCTCCACTCACATCATATATTCATAATGCTGATGTGTGCTAAAATATTGTATATTGTGTGAAATTGTAGTTGTTATAATTTACGGTAAAGACCTTCTGAGCCAAAATGTATATATGACACCACACACGATAGTGGCCTTACTAAGATAACATAAGAAAATCCTTTATCTGTCCCACAAACGGGGACTTTTAGAGTTACAGCAGTTTAGATGCAGAATTTAAAAAAAAAAGAAAATAATAGAAATGAAATAGAAACAGTTTAAACACATAAATAAGATAGAGATAAAAGAAAAACAAAAAAAAGAAAAGAAAAGAAAAGCAGACAAAAACAAGGAGGTATATTTGAAAAATATTGCACTGGAAAAATCAATACAATAGAAAGGATATTGGGCCTCTCATTGAAAAGATATATCTAATATATATACACTGTACATACAGTGAAATATGGTTTTGGGTTTCCTTATTTTCTGTTTATCTTTAGGAATATGAAAACAACATTTTGCAAAAAGAAATGTGGGATGTTTATCATTGATAAACTGCTGAAAGCAAGATATAGTGAACTATGGGGAAACCTCATCAAGCATAGCAGTTCTGGAAATTGGGTGGAAATTATGTTTCATCATTTACCACTTGGGTGGATTACATATTGTGTGTGAGAAATGGACACACATCCACACACACACACACACACACACACACACACACACACACACACACACACCGATCTATCTGATCTCCCCAGATAACATGTTGTGGAGAGCGCTGCCCGGCAGGAGTTCATGGGGCTCTCTAATGCATGCGTTGGCTCCACAGCACAGTGTGATGATGTCTGCCTCCGCAGAGCCAGTGCTTAGCAGGAAGACGTGAAGGGGGGCGCGGGGTCTATGTGGGTTGTGGTGAGCCCCCTGTCCCAAGTAGAATAAACATCACACCGGATATCACAAGCACTGGTCCACATATGTAACCATTGCGGTTTAGCATCATAGAAGAGCCTCTATGTATTTGAGCTTTAGCCTTGTGCTTGTAGTGCTTTTTCCTTGTGTGATACTTGGTTATCGATCACTAGGTATCAGGAGCTATGAGAACTAGACAGAAGCTTGTCCTCAGGCTGACTCAGCTGACACTAGACAGTGACTCCCTTCTACACACCCAACACCCACCCTACCCTCCTCACCCCTCCCCCATCCACACCTGGATGTCCTGGACCGGCAACTAGTGTGGGTACTGTGGGGCCTGGGGTTCCTTACTGGATTGGACCACAAATCAATGGGGGTAGAAATCTGTATGTAAGCTCGAGGGTTTTACACTTCAAACAAGGCCTCAGGCCACAGATAATCAGCCTCAATCCCACCAGCTCCTCCAGCCGGGCCCTGACCACACCGGCCTGACACATGTCATTAGCCAGCCTCCTGTCCCCTCCCCCAGAGCCACTGAGGTCTCCAGCTGAACACAGCAGAGATACACATCTTCAAAGGTCTCCACTCCCCATCTCTATCATTACCCTGACCGACATTGGAAATTCATACTGTAAAACATATGGATACTAGATCGACTACTCTGACATTGTGTTTGTTAAATGTTAACTGTGGTTGTTTGTGTGTGTTGAGGTTACACACAATGATTAGATGCTTGTGAATTGCAGAGGAAGACGAAGATGAGGATTTAGATAAGTGATGAAAAAGAACACAGATCTGGTTGACAAACTAAATTCAGGGAGATAGTTACTATAACTAGCTAATATATACTATAACTATATGATGAAATAGTTATAGTATTTATTATATACTATAACTATATCAGGAACTACTGCTGATCAGGCCATTGCCGACTGTACAGTGGCCAACAATTACAAAAGAAAAAGGGGCTTTCAAAACATGTCAATCACAGTCCAACATTTGTAGTTGCTTGGAGACTGTGACCACTGTAGAGTGAGATTGAGATCTGTTTGTCCCATCAGCATGTTATGCATACTGTGCATTTCATCTTCAGCCTCAGAACTAACATTCACCCACATGTAATATCTTTTAACATAAGTGGACACAGAAATGGCATTCAACTGCATCACATATTAATCACACATAAACTGACCTGGTCTAGACTGGACATGGGATTAGATTAAATGTAGCAGAGCAACAGCCACATCACCAGCACCACCAGCACCACTACCAGCACCACCACCAGCACCACCACCAGCACCACCACCCCAACAACAACACTAACTCTGTTTCTCCTGGTTGTGGTTGGAAGCCACAGGCCCTGACAGAGAAACAGATGCAGTCATATTACAACAGCGGGGTCATTTCAACACTACTTCAAAAGGACTCACAGCTGCACCAGGGACACCTAAACCAGCTCACATGTGTGGTCCAGTCCAGAAAGAGTGCTATAAAAGCAGTGTCAATGTAAGGCATGGTGTGGAGCACACGAAACAAATGGGGTTTGACAATGTATTGAATGAGTGCTCTGTATTAACAGTGAGAGGTGGTGTGAACTCGAAATATGATAAGAGAAACCATGATTCATTTGTTCATTCAGAATCAGAAGAGTTGTAGGATCTTTTCTCTATGTTGGTTATGAAAGGATATGAAAATAAAACAGAAAAAAACTGAAAATGTATATTAGATGACCAAACAAACAAAAATTAATAAAATATATTTTATAAAATGAATAAAATATAAAGAGATGTAACACCTGAGATCTAAAGAGACATCAAATGACATTCCCTCCAAAGTCTACCTGCTATATCGTCGCTGCTCTTTATTAAAACATTCCTGAACTAACCAGGAGGTCTTCATGCCTTATCACAGTGGATGGTTTTATATCACCACCTGTTCCTTATCTTCTTCCTTGTATTTTGTATTTATTTGCTAATTTATTTATCTAACGGATCCTGGGCCTGCTAGCAGCAGGCGTCCCATCTCCTCCCCGGGGAGCCAGATAGAAGGTGCCCCCCTGCTGAGTACCTGCTGAGTGCATGCATGTGTGAAAAGTTAAAGAAAATGTTTTTAAAGGAAATGAAAACATGCCAGGTCATCTCGGAGCATAATACGATGAGCAGTTAAGGGTGCAACACAATAATTCAAATTTTGAGTTATCAAAGTCAAACCGTACACACAGACACACACACATGCGCAAACACACACACACACACATGCGCACGCACGCACGCACGCACGCACGCACACACACACACACACACACACACACACACACACACACACACACACACACACACACACACACACACACACACGCTGGCCCACCATTCATATACATAGATATGGATGGATATGTTGGATACAACATAGTCATCAAATGAGTGCACTGTATACTTTTACTGAATCGTGCTTGGTTCCAGAAGTGATCATGCAGTCATGACATGCTAACAAATATAATTAGTAGTTGGATTTAAAGGCAGCTCTCTTTAATAACCGCTAGGAGGCGCGTCTTTCCTAGCGGGTATGATAAAAGTTAACCTCACTAGAAAGACAAATATTTTAAAGTATTAATCAAACGATTTTGTCAGATTTAAGAGAGGATATGTGCATTTTGTCTTTTGATTTGATACTCTGATTTGTTTGTCGGATATGCCTACATTCATTTATTGTTTCTACAATGTATTATCTGTGGTGGAAACGCATGCTTTGGAGAGTTAATTATTATTGTGCATAGGAATGCACAAACTAGATATCGCTTTTTGTCATTTTATTCTTTTTCACACCAAATGTCTGCAATTAATGGAAGCTAAACGACTGAACCTCGAGATTTCATTCAAACTGTATTAGCCTACAAATGTCTACCTCCGTATTGCTGTGCTATGTATTTTTATTTTTGTCAACTTTAGGCTATACTTTTTGAAATATTTGCGATTAAAGATGCAAAAAAAAAACTCCCATAGATATAACATTGAGCCTAGCTTTCCATTGTTAGGTTGGAGTCTGCTAATTGCCTTCCTGCTGTCATCTGGACGGCACCGCTCAGCGGTACAGTGTGTTCCTCAACCGGAGGGTTGTCAGTTCGATCCCCACCTTGACTTTATCTCAATGATTACGGGCATTCATATGCACAAGTAATTCCTCGCATGGAATTACATTTTCTCGTTGACTTTAATATGACAATTAAATATATTGGCGAACTATTAAGCATGTAATGCATGTTGTATTAATTTAATGCAAAGATCCTAATGCACCTTAGTACAAATAAAATAAAATAAAATAAAATCTAACAGGTTTAACCTGTTGCAACGTAAAGGCCCAGTACACTAGCTTTGAATATGCGTTAGGCTGCCCATAAGTAAGCACAAAGATAGCGACAATGTGAAATTTCCTTTTGTTTTTGTTTAAACCTGTTTGTTTGCTCGTCTCTTTCTCATGTAAATTAATCCCCAGACTTGAGAATTGAATTTAAACACCTCTGGAGTTTCCCATTGACATTTAATCTGATCATCAACAGTTCGCAATGCAATGCCGATCTAATAACATTCCCACCAGCAAACATACACATTTGTTGCATCATGTTTTCAAAATGTGATCTTGTGGTCTATTTCTGCATGCATCAGTTAGAAGTGGATCTTCTCAAACAGTTAACGATGCTTTGTGTCTAACTGTGGCCTAATGAATGACGCCGTTCGCAGCTCATCCAACCACTTGCGAATTGTAATGTAAAACATGAAACCTGCCTGCCCGGGCTTGTTACGGACATGTTTAATAACTTCTTTCTCTACAGAAAATAACCAGAATAGCATTTAATGCAATTGAACCAACAGCCAGTATTATATTTTAATGTAGCCTACGTCTAAACTAAAGGTGAAAATAAAAGTCGGCTCCAAATCCAATAATTTATATGAATACCTTGGACTGAATTGTCTCGTACATCGATAACAGTCAAATCTAATATTGTATGTGGTTTATATGTATATATATTTATATATTTATATAAATGATTGAACAGGACCGATCTTTAATGCAACAATCCACAAAAAGGCGTGATCAACGCCGTGCCGTGGCGAGGTGGAAGAGAGCAGCAGGAGGAGGGAGGGGGGAGAACCGGGTGGGGCTGTGAGACCAAGTGTTTTATTGGGGGAGGGGGTTTGCTCTGGGAGGGTCCCAGGGGTGTGGAGGACTGAGTTTAAAAAGGCATGCAACGCCAACCCTCATGCTCACATACAACCACCACTCTCCACAGCCACTCCAGAGTAGCCTACGTCAACTGTTATCTTGGTTGTCACCAGAGTTTACATTAACTTCAACTCTCTCCATTTACGAAGTCTGCTCGGAATTTACTCAAAGGATTTTCAGAATTTCTTTTGGTTTGTTTTGCTCCTGAAGCAGCCCCTCACTACACCATGGAGGCCACCACTGTGGAGTACGGAGAGAGCTATGACTACTATGATGACAATGACACGGATTGTGACTTCTCCGAGTGGGAGCCTTCCTACTCCCTCATCCCCGTCCTCTACATGCTTATCTTCATCCTGGGTCTGTCAGGAAACGGCGTGGTCATCTTCACCGTCTGGAGGTCCAAGTCCAAGCGGCGAGCGGCCGACGTCTACATCGGGAACCTGGCGCTGGCCGACCTGACCTTCGTGGTGACGCTGCCCCTGTGGGCCGTGTACACGGCGCTGGGCTACCACTGGCCCTTCGGCGTGGCCCTCTGCAAGATCAGCAGCTACGTGGTGCTGCTCAACATGTACGCCAGCGTCTTCTGCCTCACCTGCCTGAGCTTCGACCGTTACCTGGCCATCGTGCACTCGCTGTCCAGCAGCCGTCTGCGCTCCCGGGGCACCATGCTGGCCTCCCTGGGGGCCATCTGGTTGTTGTCTGGCCTTCTGGCGCTGCCCACCCTGCTCTTCCGCACCACCGTCAACGACTTCAACAGCAACCGCACCATTTGTGCCATGGACTTCAGCCTGGTCACCATGAATCAGCGGCACGAGTCGCTTTGGATCGCTGGCCTCAGCCTCTCCTCGTCGGCGCTGGGCTTCCTGGTGCCCTTCCTGGCCATCACCATCTGCTACTGCTTCATTGGTTGCACGGTCACGCGCCACTTCAACAACCTGCGCAAGGAGGATCAGAAGAAGAAGAGGCTGCTGAAGATCATCACCACCCTGGTGGTGGTGTTTGCCATCTGCTTGACGCCCTTCCATGTGCTGAAGAGCATGGACGCCCTGTCCTACCTCAACCTGGCGCCCAGCTCCTGTGGCTTCCTGCGCTTCGTGCTGCTGGCCCACCCCTACGCCACCTGCCTGGCCTACGTCAACAGCTGCCTCAACCCCTTCCTGTATGCCTTCTTTGACCTTCGCTTTCGCTCCCAGTGCCTGTGTCTGCTCAACCTGAAGAAGGCCATGCATGGCCAGATCAGCTCCATGTCCTCCACGCTCAGCGCCCAGACGCAGAAGTCCGAGATCCAGTCTCTGGCCACCAAGGTGTGAGGAGCAGGAGGAGGCCTCCACGTGTGATCCCACCTCTGGAACACAGACAGACAGGCAGACAGACAGACAGGCAGACAGACAGACAGACAGACAGGCAGACAGGCAGACAGACAGGCAGACAGACAGACAGGCAGACAGACAGACAGACAGACAGACAGACAGGCAGACAGACAGACAGACAGACAGACAGGCAGACAGACAGACAGACAGACAGACAGGCAGGCAGACAGACAGACAGACAGACAGACAGACAGAACTGGGTAAACAAACAAACAGACAAGGCGTTGAGACCTGTTTGTTTGTGATTATTTAGAAGCTAGCAAGACATGGCTGAGTGTGTGATGAGTAACTATCAGAGTGTTATTTTGTCCAGGTTGATGGCATATTTGAGCTGGTGCAGGCAGAGTCCAGTGTTATGAACTGTGGTGCAGGAGCCAGCGGGCTGTGCTTCTGAGAAATACGCTTTTGTCTTTCCTAAACTTTGATGAATTTTTGAAAAAAAGTATATATTTTTTTTTGTCTTTGCTTCCCAAAAAAGGTATCCTTTTATATGACAATGTAAATCTGTTTACACTGGGTCAATCATAAAGTTGTACAGTATTTTCATACCACAGACTTTTTCTTTAATTGCATTGATGTTTTGTTTTAGAAGCACTTGTTGAACAGTCAGAAAAACACAAACACTATGTGTGTGTGTGTGTGTGTGTGTGTGTGTGTGTGTGTGTGTGTGTGTGTGTGTGTGTGTGTGTGTGTGTGTGTGTGTGAGGGCTTGAAAGAGAAGAGGAGGTGTTAATAGTTAGATAGAGAGGTGTTGCAGAGCTCCTGGAGGAGACGTGGGGCAGATCGGCAGATGGCAGTTGACAAATGTTATCCAAACGGGAACGGAGGAAGGGGGGGGTTGAGGAATGGTGTTGGGGGTGGGGGGGGGGGGGGGGGGGGGGGGGGGGGGGGGGGCTCCTCATATTGTATCTCCTTCTGCCAAAGTGAGAAGAAGGGGAGACTCAAAAATGTTATTATTTTACTTTACATAAATGTTTGTATATTTTCTGTTAACATCAATGTAAGTAACTGCTGTAAAATAAATGTGTTCTATGAACAAAATGTAATCCTCCGTTCTGTGTCTTTGTGTGTGATTACAGATGAAGATTATTATGAAAAGTTTAGTAGTAAATATAATGTAAAGAAAAAATATGTCTATTTAAACAGCAGGCAATTTCAGGAAAAAGTATAGAAATTCGAGCACCATGCAGTCTTACTGGAGTTTCAGGGGGAGCCATTAGTAAGTTACCTTGTTGTTATTTAGTGAAGTATGCTGAGGGCCCCTGGTTTGCTATCAATGCCCTGCATTTGGTTGACGCCTCCAACAAACTGATCTCTAATCTGCAGTCATTCACAAGTATCCAGACTGTAACCAGATTATGCATCAAACAAGGACAATGTGTATTCTACCTTTACAACAGACATATAGTTCATCATCACCTTTTTTAACCTAAATAAGCGTAACCTTTTTTAGTGATAAGCATTGGCTGAAGTGAGTTCTTTCCACTTCCTCTTGGTGTATCTAGCTCACAAGGCAGGTTAGCTGAAGCTGATGACAGGTATGACTAGAGTTTGATGGCAGCTTCATTCATCATCTCAATATTGTCCGCAGACAATATATCATAGTCAATCAATATTGTCCCTGTGTGTGTATACAGTGTGTGTGTGTGTGTGTGTGTGTGTGTGTGTGTGTGTGTGTGTGTGTGTGTGTGTGTGTGTGTGTGTGTGTGTGTGTGTGTGTGTCTGCATGTCCCGGGTGTAGTATTGGAGTACTGCCACTGATATCAGCAGGTCACCACAACTGCACCACGTATCCCCAGGGGGTCGCCCCCACCCTACTCAAAAAGTCCTCTGAATAACTGTCTCATTACAGGCTGTCTCTTCTGAGGCTCATTTCACAGTAATGAGCGTTGTTAAACATAATCACTGTTTAGCAAGAAACGGCTGGCTGTATGCAAGGATGTTGGCGGGTGTAGGTAGAGGATCAGGGGGGTGGTGGTGGAGGGAATTGGTTGAGGATTAGGATGAGGGGGGGGGGTCAGTGGGGGTGTTTGTCTAATCCTGGCAGAACTGGAGGCTACCGGACAAGTCAATATTTGCCCTGTTGACAAGAGATTTCAGTTGTAGAGCAGTTGAGGGGGCGGGTTGGTGAGGCTTGGGTTGGGGGTGCGGGAGAGGAGTCAGGGGAGAGGTGGGGTGTGTGTGTGTGTGTGTGTGTGTGGGGGGGGGGGGGGGGTGGAGAGGGAGAGGGGACTCTGTCTGGGTTTGTAGGTGGCAGATAGGTCTAGGTTACAATGGAGGGGATCATGACATCAGTTCCTCAGATGAAGGGACAGAATTTGAATTCAACATTTGTAGAATAGCTGATATTTTTAAGGGGGGGGGGGGGGGGGGGGGGGGGTGGGGGGGGGGGGTCCAAAAAACAACAACCATATGTGTGGAGCAAATGAGGGTTGGAATGAGATCTACCATGAGATGAGATCTCCCATGCTGGGCTCATGTGTTAACCATCGGCCCAGAGCAAGGCATGAAGCGGGGGTTTCTGACAGACCGCTGTGTATTTGTGTGTGTGTGTGTGTGTGTGTGTGTGTGTGTGTGTGTGTGTGTGTGTGTGTGTGTGTGTGTGTGTGTGTGTGTGTGTGTGTCAGTGAGTGTGTGTATGTTTTTTTTGGATGTGAATCACCTGATTCTGCAGAGGTCCCTGACAGAGAACAACAAGACTCCACCTCGTTCCACCTCATATTCACGTTCTGTTCAATGGGCCTTACCCTCCAACACCCTGTCGCTTTCCTGGGGAGGCTGGTTGTGCATACGTTTGAGAGAGAGAGAGAGAGAGAGAGAGAGAGAGAGAGAGAGAGAGAGAGAGAGAGAGAGAGAGAGAGAGAGAGAGAGAGAGAGAGAGAGACCAGGGGATGGGACTCGACAGACTGGTCTGACCTGTTGTATAGGCTGACATGAGTTGTACAGACAGCATGTCAGATGGCGTTAGCCAGTAAGACCATTTGGTAATAAGTCATCCAGAATACCAGCTGACCACAGCACTCGCTAGGTGGGGGAGGGGCAACCAAGAGCCGATAGCCATCACAACAACAAAACAACAACAAAACAATGCAACAGTGCGCTGGAGTTGTTGTGTGGCCTGGTGATGGTGTGTGTTACTATGCATTTACTTGTGTCACTATAGATAACATGTTTGTTTGTTGACAATAAACATAGGAAGAGGGGATTAGAGGGAGCTGGCATTGTCACATGAACCTAATGAATTAATGTCACTACCTTCCCATAACTGTCTGAATGTACGTCTTGTGTCTTGTGTCTTGTGTCTTTTACACTGCAGGTATACAAACCTCATTGGACAATGTCAGTTTCATTATTCCTTTGGAGATTTTAGCTTGAATTATGGAATATTATTAGATATTTTGCAACTTAACTACAACTACTTAATTAACTAGTCTTTATTTGCTTTATTAGCTTATCATGTATTATTAAAAGTTACCACAGAAAGTGTCCACTTTGAACATAAAACAACTGGATGTGGCCTGTCTCTACTCACACCCATATTCCTCACACACAAACTGTACAGGAAACAGTTTTTCATCTGTCTTTTCAAACAGGTAGGAACCATTCTCAATCCAACACAAACTTGGACCAGTGGAACTCTGGTCCACGCACAAACACACACAGACACACACACACACACACACACACACACACACACACCAAACTTTTAGCTATTAATTTGATCCTACATGAATTCAACCATTAGAGATAATTTCCAGTGGCCCGTATTCACTTATTAAATACAGTCTAACCAACACTAAACTACACAAGAAATAGAGTTCAACACACCACCCGGCAGCACTCTGATGGAGCAGGCATTAGTGCAGAGCACCATCACACAATAGGCCCTGTTAAGATGGACCTCTCCCCAAACAGCCCATCTATTAGTCAGCCTTACAAAGAAGCAACAGAGAACACATTGAGACATGCTGTTGGGTCTCTGACCAAGGTACACCCCCTCCCCCCACCACCCCCTAACCCTCCGTCTGCTAGATCAAAGATAGCCTGTGGGGTGGAATGGGGGTGGAGGGTGTAGCTGTCATTATGGAGCCCATCTCACCTGTGAACCAGAGAGCCCACTGGAGCCCTCAAACCACACAGAGGTGGCCTGTGTTGCCTGTACTGGGACATGTTTGTTCCCATGGCTGAGAGCAAGGGAGTGTGTGTTGTGTGTGTGTGTGTGTGTGTGTGTGTGTGTGTGTGTGTGTGTGTGTGTGTGTGTGTGTGGTTCTCTGTGTGTGTGTGTGTGTGTGTGTGTGTGTGTGTGTGTGTGTGTGTGTGTGTGTGTGTGTGTGTGTGTGTGTGTGTTCCTGTTACATTTTCATTTAACAGATTTCAGCCTTATTTCCCACATTCCTTAAGCAGCTGTACCTCCCTGTGTTCCCATCGTTATCCTGGAGATCCTCGCAACGTCAGGTGTTTGCTACTAGTTGCAGTAACAGGGAGAGGGGCCATTTGACAACCAACAAGACCCAAAGTTAAAGCAGATTTAGGGTAAACATGGTGGGTCTCACAAATCAATGCGGGCAGCACTGAACAGCAGGAGGATTAAGAATTAGCTCTATGTTCATTCTATATATATCAGTATATATGTATATATATATATATATATATATATATATATATATATACTGTATACACAAACATGTCGTGTTTAGTGGAGTATGCCAGAAGGGCTCACCTGTTGTTGTTATTGTTGTTGTTGTTCCAGCATCACTCACACATGGACGCACGCACACACGCACACACACACACACACACACACACACACACACACACACACACCTCCTTTTTCACAAGTGTGATGAGCTTTGATGTGGGAAATTCCACTTCCCTGTATTGTAAAGACCAGGTCACAGTAAACCAAAGCTTAACAAGTGGTTAAACAGCATCACCAATTTCACCCATTTCATGTGTTTGTATGTGTGAGTGTGAGTGTGTGTTTGTGTGTGTGTGTGTGTGTGTCTATTTTCAAGATCCTAATATAATTACTTATTAACCCGTTAATCTTATCAATCTAACCTTTCAGGATTGTCGGCATGTGTTGTTTTTATTTTATTTTTATTAGCTTCTGTATCTCAGTGTGGAGGGAACTCCAAAAGCACGCCATTTTATGTTTGACGAATGGATGTATTATTATATTATTATAATTCACTTTGCTTCTTCTTTGTGTTGTATGTTTTATTGCCATTTTGATTAGATAACCCAAAAATAAAAACATAAGAAATACAAAGGCAAAAAATACTGTTCATATATGTATCTCCCTTTGCTTTAAGGTTCCTAGGCTGAGAGACCTGATAGTTCACAGTGGGGGGGGGGGGGGGGGATTGCCTGTCCAATACACACTCCCAGTGATGGCGTCTAGCAGCCCCCAACCCCCCCCCCCCCCCCCCCCCCCCCCGCTGCACCTTGGGCTTTCTGTCTGTACGATCACACACTCTGTGTCAGTGGGACATGGATACACCTGGAGGTGTCCTCGTAGTGTCCTCCATAACGCTCACACTGAGTGCTTCTGTCTTTTCTCTTCATTATCATTTTCTTTTTGAGACAATTCAAGGCACTGGCCTCGGAATTCAGATTGACCACTTAATCCGGGCCGCCCGGCCCCGTATCAAACCCCTCGTTCATCCTTTGTCATTCATCACTGCACTGTCCTGATGCTCTCTCTTCCTTCTCTTGATCTTGATCTTGTGTTTGGTTTTAATGTGAATGTTTTGAGAGGTGTGTTAACGACTATAACATAACACATAGGTTAGCCACACACCACAAACACTTTTGTATTTTATAAAACACATGTTTTTTCTCGGAGAAGACAGTGTAAGATGTCTTGGAGCAGAGTAGTGGGTGTGTTTGACTCCTAGCCTGGGCCTGCAGTAAACTCAACAGTAGCCTAAGAAATAGCCTTACAGGCCTACTGAAGTTGCTATTTAACATCAATATATTTATTTTACCAAACCCCAAAACTGCAATCTCAATATGACACATTTTACATTTCACATTTTAATTCAAAATTACACCAATCTAACAGTTCCTTCACATGCCATGCAAACAAACCATCTCTTACGAGGAGACGCCAGGGACTTCCTGCACTGCGCATGTCAATTAGCACGGCGGCAAATTGCTAGACGTCTCTTCCGATGACAACGTGGCTTGGCCGCTCTTGAATGTGCTGGACGCGATGTGTCCTCGTCCGGATGTGGTCGTCCCCCAGACTCACAAAGGGCCTCTTCACGGCCTCCTCTATCACCTCCATTGTGGGAGGCCGGCTTGCGGTGGAAGCGGCCCCTCCACTCTGCTCAGCGACTCAATGCACCTCCTGTCACTGATTGGCCCCTCGGTGCCAAGTCAGATGCTGAGTGCACTCAGGTGCGCTGCACATCCCAACCATTATCAGTCGGAGGTGATACCAACCTTCTAGGCCGCCTTGCATCTCCACCCCCATGTAAGAATAGTGATGGTGTTACAGCCTGCGATCTGTTGAGGATTATAATAGAATTGATTGGACGGGCAGACTAAAAAATCAGCAGTATTAATTAAAGGGGTAGTTCGGAATTTTGGACATAGGACCTCATTTCCAAGTTATCCTGTGTGTTATGTATCATTGGAGACGTTTTCAACACATTTCATTCAGTCCTATTCACTCCTCCCTAGTTTCAGAGTTTGCTGGTGCTAGGCTAGGGCAAGTCAACGGTTTCGGCTAGCCTGCTAATTAAAACAGTCTTACCCACTCCACAGTTCACCCGAGGTAAATGAATTATAACGCCAGACTATCGATGTAAATGTCTGTGTTGATCGAATAATGTTAGAAATAAAACCAGACTTGCATGGCATTACATTTTGAGGGACTCAGCAGCAGTGTTATACTTCCTGGTAGTAAGGCTACAGCAGCGGCGGACTGATATTACCTAGGTTACCGGCAGAAACTAGTCCCTCACAATACGATGATTCATGCGATGCATGACATGCAATTGCAAATCAAGAAAAAATCTCTAACATGACGCAAAAGCGCCATGTTAGAGATTTCATTATGGAAGGAAAAATCTCACTGAAGAGTTAGAAAGACTAAATGTCGGCAAAACTATACAATGCTAATTCATATCAAACCATAGAAGAAGAATATGCCAATCCAGGTATGCAGGTATCTGTTAAAACCACATCTGTAAGACGACACATTATCTCCACAAAGGCTTGTAGAAGTGCCTTTGTTATGGATATATTCACATCCAGTAGCCTATGTTATGGAAGCTAGGGGATGAAACATCGATTTTTATAGATATTGTTAGTTGTCGTGTCTGGGTATTTCAACGGAGGATCTCATTAAATTATAAAGTAATCTCCCTGCTATCAAAATACACGTTATCCTTTATAATAGATGATGATCATTAGCCTTTATGATTAAAAAATGCCCTTTAATATTACAAGCTGAAGACCATGATGTCTTTATCAGAGAAAATAGCATTTTCCTCCAAGAACCAACCTTATCCAACTTCTGCTGACCAGTCTAAGCCAAATATTTCTAAAAATAAGGAATACTCTTGTTTGAGAATTCCATTAAGGGTTATTTTCTACAGAATCATAATAAAAAAACACCCATATTAGACCTAACTGCTGACTTAACTTTGGCACTACAAACATCTTGGAAGTTACATGTGAGCTAAATGCTGCCATCTACCCGCCAGGTTGCACAATTACCTAGAAAATGCCTAAAATGCATAATTACTGGAATTAGAAAATTATTAACATGATGTGTTGTTATTTAGGCTTCCAATGTGTGTATTTGTGTGTGTGTGTGTGTGTGTGTGTGTGTGTGTGTGTGTGTGTGTGTGTGTGTGTGTGTGTGTGTGTGTGTGTGTGTCAGTCCATACAATTGACTTCTATACATTTCTATTTATAAAAAATGTATAGGTTAACAAATAAATTGAGAACCAATGATTCTCGACAGATATTTTAATAATTGTACTAGCAGTTTTCTTAACAAGAGATACAACAATAAACACATTCTTGATTAATTATTTAAACTCAAAAGCAATTTTTTATTCTTTTGCTAACTGGTTTCTCAGTTCTTCTTACAGTTACAGCGTTATGATAGATTGAATTCTGATAAAAAATTATATTAAATGGTATAATTATATATATATGATATTTCTGTTGCCCCTGACAGTGGAACAAGCCCCAACATGTGTTTAATAAACAACAGAAATAAGATATATGTGACAATATCAAGATTCCCTATTTACATTCAATGAGGCATCATCATGGTCTTCCACCTGAGTCTCAGCTACCTCTGAGCCATCGTCCGTGTGGGCTGGTACACAGGGGGCAGAGCCCTCTTGATTTGCAGATGCCTGGTGCTGCTGCTGCTGACCTGAGAGTGGAAAACACTGAAGTCTGACTCCTTCATAAGCAAGGCGCCGTGGTCCCTGCAGCCGCTCAGCGTCTCTGACTTGGCCCGCGGCCCCATGACTACAGGAGCGCAGGTCTTGGGGACCATGGTGGTCATGGTGCGCGTCAGCGTGCGGGCTCTTCTGGAGGTCAGCGAGGGCGTGGCGGCGGTGGCCAGATGCTTCTCTTTCTTCTCCACCGCTGCTTTGCCCTCTGTCTGTTCCCAGCTCCTTCCTTTAGCTTGACCTTGCGGGATGGTGGCATTTTTCATCTTGCTCTCCATGTCCTTAACGGCCCGGTCAGCATACAGCTGCATTTCCATGCGAAGCAGGGAGATTTGCTGCTCAAACTCACCCCTCAATGTGTTTTTAGTGGCCTCAAGCTCTTCTTCAAAGCTTGGGGGCACAAGAGGCTGCACTGCTTCTGGTTCTATCTTACCTTGGTTACCTTTTGTCAGTGTTCCTCCTCCACCCCTGTCCTGGACTCCAGCCCTGTTGTCACCATCACCACCAGGTTGGCCACTGACTGAGGCCATCCCCGCCTCCCTGTCCTTGATCTGCTGCATCAGCTCCAACATGCCTGCCTTGGCGCTGGACAGACCTGCCTGGGACCTGATCTGGCTGCGGATCTGGTGCAAAAGGTTCTGCATCTTCACAGCAGGTCCGTGGTTTGACTCTGAAGGAATGACACCCGTCCCAATGCCTGAGGGACTCCCAGGGGTGCAGAGCTCCTCTCCCGTGAGCTGTGCTGACTCCGTGTCATGGTGGGCCACCGGCTCCCGCTGAGGCTGATCTTCCCCTTGGCTGTTTGGCTGCTGCTCCTCTGTCTGCATCTCAGTGGCCGAGTCAGCCTCACCTCTACACACCACGTCTGGCTCTTCTGCTCTTCAACTGAAGCTGTGCAGGGTGGAGCTGTGGGAGGTGGCACAGCAGGGGGCCAAAGTGCTTTCTCCACCACCCCATGGAGTTGAATATCAGGGGAATATTGTGATGTGTATGTTTTGTGGCTGCTTTCAGCTTCTCTGAATAGTTTATATAGTTTAGTTTATATAGTTTATGAGGTGCTGGCTTTCTAGTTCAATAAATACTGTATCTATAACTACTAGATATGTTAAAGAGGTTGATGTTTGAAATCAATGTAAGCAGACGCATCATCACCTAACATATCCAAGTTGCAGATTGTGAGACAAATCATTTTGTGTTATTTCTAAATTTCCAAGGCTGCAAACAATGAGTGCACCATTATTCAGTTATTTTGGATTCCATGATATAAACAACAATAGAGAATGTGTCTAAATCTGCAACATGAATGGAGTACCAGGCGGCTATCTAAATAATGTATGACTGCACCACCTGGCAACATGCAGCCCCAGAGGGAACAGTGTGAAAAACAAAGACCTTCAGGGAATAGGAAGCTGGTTTGAAAAGCTCATTAGTGTCGTATAGCGCAATACTGCCTGACATTGACTGAAGATGTGATGACCACCTCGATGCTTCATTTTCATTGTGTCCCATCATATACTCCACCTTGTTGTTTTCTGTACTAACAATGTCACCCTAACAACCAAGACAGAGTTAATTGCACAGTGTACCCTAGCAATTAACTTGTCAATCAATTCATTCACTTATTAAGGGTTGAATATTTCTTATTACAATCACTTAAAATTTGAGTATAGTAGATGCACTGCACACTCAATTGTACTACTACCCTTTATGAAGAACTATTAGGAGGCTATACTACTACTCTATATTAAGGACATTTAGGATGCTATACTACTGCCCAATATTAAGTTACTGTTGTAAGGAGCAGTCACATGGAAACCTAGAGAAAGCTGACCTCAGGGGAGCAGTGCTGTTGGGGCCTGGGCGGTGCTGTTGGGTCCTGGGCGGTGCTGTTGGGTCCTGGGCAGTGCTGTTGGGTCCTGGGCAGTGCTGTTGGGTCCTGGGCAGTGCTGTTGGGTCCTGGGCGGTGCTGTTGGGTCCTGGGCGGTGCTGGAGATCATTCTTTTAAGGCCAATTCGTCAATTTCCCAACCAAGGACGGAATGGGAGTTGGCGGAAGGTTCGGCGTGAGGATTCTGGCGATGACTAGAATTACAATAAAACAATTAAACAAACCTTGATCTGACTCCATATATTGACACACTACCACCGTGTGCGGTTAAAGCACTAAATATTACCTCCCGAGGCAGGCTAACCCCGGATGATTGTTGGTAATTAAAATGTCTTTCCCGATCCTTTGGGTCCCCCACAGAGATGGATACCATGTCCCTTCACCCCCTACTGGTTCTTAGGCAGAGTACTATGACTCCTTTATACCGTCTCCACGGTGGGCTACATCATAATTACCTAGCACATCAATGAGGCCAGATAGATACGAGCGAGCCCAATTCAAAGCCTCCGAGTTCACTCGTTCTACCTCGGCTCTATTCGATGAGCTACTTTGACTGTCGTCACAGGAAGTACTACTCACTATAACTGTGTCCATAGCGGAACATCTAGCGGTTCTAGTTGGACTCAAATTCGGTAGGACCAGGATATTCAAGAATTTAAGTATCATTAAACAGATACAAGTCACTAACCAAACAAAACCTAAAAGCAGTGAGGAATGATTATTGAAAACACTACAAAAGATTATAGAAAAACATACAAAGAATACAAGATGATAATCAGGGAATGAAAATACCTGGGTTGTAGGAATGTGGCTACATGCATGACGCATGGGAAGTTCTGGATACAGATATCTTCCAAGAGCAGTGTCCATCGTGTCCCTATATGCTGTTTTCCCAGTTTTACGACGCCATTATTTAGGGGATCATCTACTGAGTGTTCTGTTTTCTAAGACCATTTGCTGTCGGTTCCCAAGGTCCACACGGATGGTTGATCCTCAGCAGAGCTCACGGCGCGTTGCCTAATTTCCTGTGTATTGGGAATCCTAACCTTAGTTTTGTATGATACCCACCTAATCCCCTTATGAGACCGAGACCATTTTACTACACTTGCAGAGTTAATCAAAATGATACCAAACATGATATGAGAATCACATGGTACACATACTTTCCCCCTTTCCCCCCCACGTCTGTGTCTTCAGTGTGAGAGGTGTGACTCTTTGACCCCCCGATGGTTGGGAGTGGGTCAGATTAGTAATGGAGAGGAAATGCAGTTAATGATCATGGGTTCTTCTGCAGTCTGTCAACAAAAGACAGACCCCTACGTATATCCCCACATCAAAGATTTGCTACAAGGTCCCGGCTAGGAATTTTACAAACCTACAGTTCACAAAAGGTCATTTGTACCAAACACAATCACTCGTAACACTATTAAATAAGACCCTATAAAGCAAAACATTTAGCCATCTCTTTTCTTTGACGTGCTTCTGTAACGTGTTCATGTTCTGTAACGTGTTGGGTTTCTCATGTCTCCAAGAAACGACCACAAGCTAATGTACGGCCCAGGTTCATAGAGACCTGGAGTTTGTTAAAGTATCAATGTGTCAAATGTCCAAAGAGGATATCAATAGCCAGAGAGGGAATTTAGATATATTCTGTAGCTCACCAACTCTGTTGCTTTCCATTATAAATGCATGCATGATTTCAACTGAGTTGGTCAGAGTTGGTTCGGTGTCCCAATGTATTCACACTGCTGTCTAGTGTCACAGTGTTGTCTTGGTTGATCACACAATAGATGGGTTCTATGGATGTGGTACACGTGTGCGAGCTTTGAGATAAAGACCATGCCATCACAACACTCTCTGTAAAAGATTGTAGACCTGAGGAGCCATGCATTTCCCACATATTAACAGCGAATTACATTCCCAGGTCCTCTAACCCTAACCCTATTAATGCCTACCTGCTGGCCTCAGAGTTAATCAGTGAAATGGCTCTCAGAGGGGAGCTTCTGTCCTGAGACCAACCAGTAAACCCCTATGGGAGCCACCAGGGCAACCGTTACGCTGTTGAACTGACACTGAGAGCAGCATGAAGCCTGCATAGTGTGTGCCTGGGTCTTTGTCTAACTCTTGGTCCATGGTTGAGAAGCGTTCAGGGTGCCCATTCACTTTTTACACAAATGACATGATTTCATTTAAAGGTTACTTATTGGTCGATGGCCCAGTCAAGTTGGCTACAAACTTTGTTTGTTCATGCGACGGTAATGGAAAAATAATCAATCATTTAGAATGCTTATTATCCATTCATTTGATCGAGGAATTATGCATTTTTGCCAACATCTGTTATGTGCTCCGCAGACCTACTCAAATTCCTGTGAGGGGAACTGATGTTAGTCCAACCACAGCCACACTGAGATTAGCCAATCAGAGACTTGCATCGGTGAGCCTCCTCTTGAAACTAAACAGTAACATATGTTAGTTGTTTCTTAAACTAAAGGGGGTGGCACTGAAGTCCAATTCCATTCTTAACTTGCCTTCTAAAAAATGATATTCCACTTGCATGTATAATAAACTAGATATACAGGTTTTTGTATATACTAGAGCTTTACAGTTGTATGTGTGTGTAAGTCAAGGTATGCAACATCCACCAAACGGCCCAGCCACTGTCCCTCATCTTCAGCAGTCCTCTCTCACCTCCCCTCCAACCACATGGGAGGCGTGGACATCTGAACCTCACTCTCCCATTCTAAACCCCAGACCTCACATCTTCTTCAGCCATCGGTCAAGAAGGAAGGCAAAATGGTGAGTAGTAATCAAATTAATGAGTATCAATGGTCATTATTGGTTAATATGGTGATTATATGAAGTCGGCCAATGTATTACTTTTTGCTACTACTATCACCTAATTATTGAATAATGAGTGTTATACTGTATAGAGTAATCATAGAGTAATCATAGAGTAATCATAGAGTAATCATAGAGTAATCAGTAGTATCAGAGTAATCAGAGTAATCAGTAATTCTTTTTCTTCTTTAATAGTAATATATCTGATTAAAATAATGTTGCATAGTTTGTGTATAAAAAACACAATTCTTTTTCCATTTTTTCCAGACGACATACACTGACAAAGGTGAAAAGGTTGGTGCTCCGAACTGCATTTCAACAAGTTTACCTTTACGTTGTTTGATTATAGAACAATGAATGTTCCAGAGCAGCCTTAATTATGTGTGTGTGTGTGTGTGTGTCTGTGTCTGTGTGTGTGTGTGTGTGTGTGTGTGTGTGTGTGTGTGTGTGTGTGTGTGTGTGTGTGTGCTTGTGTGCGCGTGTGTGCGCGTGTGTGCGCATGTGTGCGCATGTGTGTGTGTGTGTGTGTGTGTGTGTGTGTGTTTAGCACGAAAAAGGCAAGTTCCTGTGCTTCGATCATTTGACATTTTGGGTTGGGAATGCAAAACAGGTACGGCTGCATGCTGAAATAGCTACCATTTCCCAGAGGATTCTAAGAGAGACACAAAATAAATAAGAGATTGGTATTTTGCTCTTGCTAGGCTGCATCGTACTATTGTCACAAACTGGGCTTTGAGCCGGTGGCATACCAGGGTCTGGAGACTGGCAGAAGAGATGTGGTTTCCCACGTGGTCAAACAGGGCAAGGTACGGACAAGACCCCCAGGACAAGACCCCCGGTCTACAATGTACAGCTGGAGCAGTCAGCAGCTCGTGAAAAAACACAACCAAGAATATGTGCACTTATTCATCAATAGGTCAAAGAAAAAGTGGCATTTTAAAATGTGTATATCATACATAACGATGTTGATATGTGTATGTTATTTATTTCATCTTCACAGATAATGTATGTTTTCTCATCTGCTCTTAATCCTGGAAACAAAGGTAATGATGTGAAATGTTTAAAAGTCTAATTTCTGGGAATTGAAGAATTAAAGCATTGAAGCATTGAAACATTGAAACATTGAAACATTGAAGCAATAGAAAATAATACAACATTTTGACCACTGACCACATTCGTATATAAACGTGTATACTGTCCTCAGAAATGGGCGAGCATCTCGTCAAACATGGAGATGGTGTGAAGGACATTGCATTTACAGTGGAGGACTGTGACTACCTTGTTCAGGTAAAGCTAAAAATAGAAAAAAAAGAAGCTAAAAAAAGAGCTAAAAAGAGCTACAAATCTAAAAAGCTAAAAAGCGAAGTGAGTTTTGAATAGAAGACTACGAATGAACAGTTTAGCGCTTTGTTGAGTTCACAATAGATAAATGTCATAATATAATACATAATAATATTTAACATAATGTGCACATAAGGTAAGACCCCCATAAGCTAAGTGACTATCGTGGGCTGCTGCACACACATACAAAGTGTCACATTTGTATTGATTGATTACTATTATAATCTTTATGCTTCCTTTGGACTTATTTCAGCAATGGCCTTATGCCTGGTTCAGTCGGGGTTACATTTAAATCAGTTTACCTGAATTGATGGGGATGCTTTGACCCAACTTGTGCAGAAAGCCCGGGAGCGGGGAGCGGTCATAGTGAAGGAGCCGTACACCATGGAGGACTGCCATGGCAGGGTGAAGCTCGCCGTGCTCCAAACGGTAAGGCTCACCATGGGGAGGAGAAACCACTTCAAAACAACATTTAATGACATCTATGCATACCTATACATACTCTGTTAAACATTTCAAAGCTCCATGAGCTTACTTAGTGTATGTAACAATAGCTAAAGCTACCACGTATAAAAAGGTTTCAGGTAGAAACATGGTTTCTTTGTTTGGATGCAGTATGGGGACACCACACACACCTTGGTGGAGCGGACATCGTACAGCGGTCTGTTCCTGCCTGGCTTCAGCCCCCCACTGCACTCAGACCCCCTGCTGGAAACACTGTCAGTACAGCCTGGACCCACCTACCATAGCTGGGCTTCAGCCCCCCACTGCACTCAGACCCCCTGCTGGTCACACTGTCAGTACAGCCTGGACCCACCTACCATAGCTGGGCTTCAGCCCCCCACTGCACTCAGACCCCCTGCTGGACACACTGTCAGTACAGCCTGGACCCACCTACCAGAGCTGGGCTTTGTTGATGATGTCAACTTTCTTTGTTTCTTTCGGTCTTCTTTGCAGGCCGAGTGGGAAGCTGAACTTCATAGATCACGTTGTAGGAAACCAAGGAGATGATGAGATGGTTCCTGTGGTTGAATGGTAACGTGCGGCCATTTGCAAATGAAACTGTATTATTTGAGAAATATTTTCGTAAATTGTTTAATGTAAATCTGTGTTTCCAAGAAAAGTGTTCAGGTCCCTCCCTGCATACAAACGAGAGTTGGGTTGGTGTGTGTGTGTGTGTGTGTGTGTGTGTGTGTGTGTGTGTGTGTGTGTGTGTGTGTGAGCATGTGTGTTTAGCACAAAAAAGGTAAGTTCCTGTGCTTTGATCATTTGATATTTTGGTTTGGAAATGCAAAACAGGTATGGCTGCACACTAAAATAGCTACCATTTCCCTACAGTGGTTTTTAAGAGAGACACAACATATTTAGGATTGGATGGACGTGCAGTAGGGGCTGCCCTGGTTAGAACACCCCTGATCATGTTGGAATGCTTTGTGTTCCATCATGACTTGGCACATTTTTGGTTGGTAATCAATCTCCAGGGGTTTTCCACATCTGGGTCAGATTGTAGCCATGCTGCAGGGATTGGGCTGCTCCTTCACTGAGTCACATCATTGGATAAGGAGAATGGTCATGTGACCCAAGGTACACATGGAACTGGCACATTGTTATTTGATCTAATGCCGTTTCACTTCCAGGGCCAGAGAGGGGCTGCAGTGTGTAACTGTACTATGTAACTAAACACAAGGTGTTCCTCTCAGCATGAAACAATCCCATAAAACAGGACCACCCATTCCTCCAGTGAATATATTATAGGGCAATGGTGACTTTCATCATCTGAAAGCGAGTGGTTTGTTTCTTCACAATCTGGTGTGGCCTTTGCTTGATGACACCAGTGATGTTTTCAGGTACCGGAGGAACCTACTCTTCCACCGTTTCTGGTCGGTGGACGACAAACAGCTGCAGACTGAATTCAGCGCCCTGCGCTCTATTGTCGTGGCCAACTATGAGGAGACTGTGAAGATGCCCATCAATGAACCTGCCACTGGGAAACGCAAGTCTCAGATCCAGGCAGGTGCCGGGATTCTGCTGCTTGAGTTGTTTGGTGTACCACGTAACACAACAACTAGGATGTTGTTGTTTTAATAAAAAGACCATTATTAATTTAGATTATACATTTTTAGAATAAAATGTTTCTATCCTGACCACTATGTCACCCTGAAAGGAAATATTTACAAGTATTGTAATGTGTTGATGTAAAACATGACGTTATCGGTCAATATCAATTAAAAAAGAAAGTAGAAACGTATGAAGTAGCATAAATGGAGAAGCTTGTGTCCCCTCCCTTGGTGTGACCAACAGGAGTATGTGGAGTACTACGGGGGAGCAGGAGTCCAGCACATTGCAATGAACACCTCAGATATAATCACCGCAGTGAGTAACTCCTCAAACATCTTCAGATATAATCACCGCAGTGAGTAACTCCTCAAACATCCTCAGATATAATCACCGCAGTGAGTAACTCCTCAAACATCTTCAGATATAATCACCGCAGTGAGTAACTCCTCAAACATCTTCAGATATAATCACCGCAGTGAGTAACTCCTCAAACATCTTCAGATATAATCACCGCAGTGAGTAACTCCTCAAACATCTTCAGATATAATCACCGCAGTGAGTAACTCCTCAAACATCCTCAGATATAATCACCGCAGTGAGTAACTCCTCAAACATCTGCACTATTAACTAGCAAACCATAACCTTGCCATGCCCACATTTACAGACATCATATCATCATAACAAAAACAACTGCTCATAATATACTGTATATTAAAAAAAAGGAACAACTTAAGAACAACCACACATTTTCGGTCCGTGTTATTTTGCAGATTCAGAACCTGAAGCAGCGGGGGATGGAGTTCATGAGTGTGCCAGACAGGTACTATGACCAGCTGAGGGAGAATCTCAAACACTCCAAGGTCAAAATCACACAGGATCTGGACGTGCTTCAGGTCAGGATGCCATGCATTTTCCCTTAGAAAATGTACTAAAATGTGTATCTAGCCCTTTAAATGAGAATAGACGGGCATCTAAAGAAAGAATTGAAGATATGAATTGAGTTAAGACCATAACCATTTGGTATTCACTGTGCAACAGTGTAACATATTATTATTTCAGGATTTTATTTTTATTATTTTATTTTTATTTTATTTTCAGGATTTGAAGATCCTAGTGGATTACGACGACAATGGATATTTACTCCAGATCTTCACCAAGCCAGTTCAGGATCGTCCCACAGTGTTCCTGGAGGTGATTCAGAGACACAACCACCAGGTGAGACACGGGCAGCCTTCCACTATACTTCCTATTGATGGAAGCAAACTGTTCACCCACAAAGCAGTGAGTGGGTGGGGGATGGAGGGTCTCACCTGGTCCTAACAAGCTGTGTGCCTGCGTCTCCACAGGGCTTTGGTGCAGGGAACTTCAAGTCTCTATTTGAAGCCATCGAGGCTGACCAGAACGCTCGGGGAAACCTGACCATCCTGGCACCGCACGGAGAGTCAAAGAGCATGTGAATCAACAGTCATTGTGATTCATGCTGAGCCTGAGCATCACCACTGTGAGACATCTAGCTGTCAAATGACAAATGAAGGATATTCATGCACAAAACATGAGTTTAATAACGCCAAAGAAGGACAAAAAAATGTGTTTACCATATTATTCAACATTACTTAATATTGATATCCTAGTCTTTTTTAAGACATGTACAACTGTTTGTTTTGTCATGTATCCTGTCCATGAAGGCATGAAGCAGTGTTCTTTGTTGCTTTTGATAACAAAAATGAGGATGAATTCATGAATTATTCATAATTCCTTTATATAATAACAAGTGTTCTGGACAGTATTGATAAAATGTCCCACAGAGAAGCTTGACACAAGCCGCTGTTCGCTGTCTCAAATGAAAGCATAATGAATAGGAATAAATTGGATGCAAGTCTGGCTAGAGAATAGAAACTTGACAATACCTTATGCTGTACTTGAAGTGAAATGCTAGATGACTGTTATCTTTCTCAGACATGAAAAACATATAACATCAGTCCAAAACACAACTTAAAGGTACTGTAGAATGCTGTAGAGATTTCATAACCATCCGCCAACTACTAGTGAGTGAAATGATCTGTGAGGATGATCATGAGGTGCTGTGGTTGACTGTCCTCTGTATGACAACCTTTACACTGCTCCTGGCTCCTGGCTCTTTCTCATTGGTTTGGGGAATCAATCTTGCCTGTCAATCACATGCTTGCAGACAGCGTTCTCATATCTGTGTGAATGCAACACTTCTCAATGGCAGAGAAACGTAGGTAAGGATGGAGCCCAGAGGAGGGGATTTTTGGGGGGTTGCTCTCTTCTGCTCTTCACAACTCGTAACTCTTACCTACAGCACCTTTGATTCTAAAACATACGATCATTCTTGAAGGTAACTCAATTCCACATAACTTCCTGAAATTCCTTAATGATCAGCATCAAGTACTAAGTTCTCCCTGAGCTGTATTAATTGTTCTAAGTTCTCCCTGATCTGTATTAATTGTTCTAAGTTCTCCCTGAGCTGTATTAATTGTTCTAAGTTCTCCCTGATCTGTATTAATTGTTCTAAGTTCTCCCTGAGCTGTATTAATTGTTCTAAGTTCTCCCTGATCTGTATTAATTGTTCTAAGTTCTCCCTGAGCTGTATTAATTGTTCTAAGTTCTCCCTGATCTGTATTAATTGTTCTAAGTTCTCCCTGATCTGTATTAATTGTTCTAAGTTCTCCCTGATCTGTATTAATTGTTCTAAGTTCTCCCTGAGCTGTATTAATTGTTCTAAGTTCTCCCTGATCTGTATTAATTGTTCTAAGTTCTCCCTGAGCTGTATTAATTGTTCCTGGGGCCACAGCTGTTGTACATCCCTCACAGTGAGCCCTTCCCCCCAGGCAGCAGCGCTGCGGCTCAGTTTAGGGTGCCATGGCAGCTGTCTGCTCCACACAAACAGGGGATCTTCTCGTCTTCAATGGGAAACTTGTAGTCGTAAGTGATCTCCTCGTTGATGCCGATTGGTTGTCTGGAGTAAATCACAATCTTCTTCTGGGATTCCACCGTTATGATTTTAGCATAGCAGTTAGGCTGTGGGACAAAAAGGCAGTTTTGTGTGTTGTACAATGACTGTTCCATGTAACTTTTTAAATAAACATAAATAAAATTAAAATTAAACTGTTGTCATGACAATAATTAATTTCTATTTGATACCATAGATTGTTATGCCACATTGTAAAGAAAACATGATGCGGATCATTTTTATGAGTTCTTTCTACTTCCACTTCTACAAGACCCGGTATTATATTGTATGTATAACACATTTTATTTTAATACATTTATTAAGTATTTAATTAAGTATTTATTAAGTCAATATCTATATAGGGTAGTGATGCGTGGTTACGGCATTTTCTCCCCCAAATCTGTGTATTGCTGTAACTTCATCCAAACCGCCATTTGTAAACATAAGAAAATGGCAAGTGTCTTATATTTTATATAAACTTGCTATTATAGAATGGTATCCCTGTAAAGTGTAAGATGCTATGCAATCTAACTATGATGCAATGTTCTTCATAGTATAATAAGCTTTTTTTATTTAAGCAAAATGTAATGGGACAGAAAAGTCTTGAAGCCCAGCTGAACTTCTACAATGGAAAATGAAAGCCACATGTGATGGAAGGACTCCTCCCTATGACACCCTTGATGGTTGTCTATGGTTGTTGTTTGTCAATTCATTTCCCCTCCCCTGCTTCTCTGCACACCTGTTCATCATTTGCAATCATCGCCACCACTCAAAAGCCCTGCGCCCTGCACCCCTACAGCCAGCCACCGTGCTGCACCATACACGCTTTAGCTACGTACCAAGTGGGAACCTTTATGGCCATCTGTTTTGCCTGCCAGTAACCTGTATACCTGTTCCCTATGTCCTCTGGACGACCAGCCAGCCCACCACGTGGCCAGCACTCACCAGGATCCCCCCTGCTGGCCCTGAATTCACTGAGAGCACTAACACCAGCCTACTGCCATAACGCTGGTTACAATACAGTACTCTTATTTACCTTACCTTGTTTGTCCTTGTCTGCAATTGGGTTCTGCCTAGATCCGTGACATGCTAACATAAATAACGAGTACAATAGGTGCAGATCTAGGCTCTAATAAAATGCAATGTGTAAATAATGTAAATAAAATTATCTATCCAACAAATATATATCACAAGAAAACCTGAAAAAATCATGTAGGAATTTGGCGGGCAGGCTATATATAAAAATGATATGCAATACCAAACCTGAACTAAATAATTAAGATGGCATGGCATAAAAAAGCGGATGGCAAGAAATTAAGAAGCTGATTTTAACTAACATGCCCACAAAATCACCAGCATATAATAAATACAGAGAAAAAGCTGATTCACAACCTGCGGATGTCAGGTCATCCGGATCAAACTCCATCCACATATCTCTAGCATGCGTGGATGTGAATGACAATTACAAAGATACACGCCAGATCAATGCACACAGACACTCACGTTGCAGCTGTGGTTAATGAAGCGTGCCAGGTTTCCACACTTGGTGGCGTCTATGATGGTGTCCTGGTCAACGCGGAACAGGTAGCTGCTCCCGATGCCCTGCTCCTCATAGCGCTTTTCTCGCATGTCTGCCATGACCTGAGATGAATAACAGATTAATGATATTTCAGGTGGGTCTTGATCCTCTGACATTGCGAGATGCCCTGTCTGTTATAATGGTTGGAGGGGGGATGATCTATAGATGGGTTACAGTGACGGGTTACTATGGTTATGAAATGGTTGTATTAACCTATCACATGTCATGGCTTTTGTTGGTAAGCATGTTGAATCTGAGTTGGCCAACTTTGGCTAATATTCTATAGTTGGATGTTGGTGTTTGTTTTGACAGTGTGCAAGCACCTTACGATGGCTATCGTGAAGTATTAGAGTCAGAAATGGTTGGGTTGCATAATTGTTGATGAACTTTGTATATAAAGATTTAAAAAAAAGTATATATATATATATAGTTAAAGAAGGTTTAGGTGGTGTGGTGTGATCAGATCAGGTGTGGTCAGAGGCTGGGACAGAGGACAGAGGGCCTCATGAGTCTCACCTGTCTGATGGTCTGGCCTACATACTCAATGACCAGCTCGTCTGCTGCTATGGGCTCCATGGCAAAGAGACCCCAGTCATGGATGTGGCTTCTGGCAAAACGGATCTTCTTCTTGCGGAACTGAGGAAGATAGAAGAGAGAGAGAGAGAGACAGAGAGAGAGAGAGAGAGAGAGAGAGAGAGAGAGAGAGAGAGAGAGAGAGAGAGAGAGAGAGAGAGAGAGAGAGAGAGAGAGAGAGAGAGAGAGAGAGAGAGAGAGAGAGAGAGAGAGAGAGAGAGAGAGAGAGAGAGAGAGAGAGAGAGAGAGAGAGAGAGAGAGAGAGAGAGAGAGAGAGAGATTAGAACAATTGGGGAGTTTTTTCAGTTGTGTTCAGATAATCTGTGGCAAGACATTTGCTATTCCTAACAAGGGGCAGTGGGGAGGGGGACTGAGGGGCAGTAGTTCTATTTCTAACAAGGGGCAGTGGGGAGGGGGACTGAGGGGCAGTAGTTCTATTTCTAACAAGGGGCAGTGGGGAGGGGGACTGAGGGGCAGTAGTTCTATTTCTAACAAGGGGCAGTGGGGAGGGGGACTGAGGGGCAGTAGTTCTATTTCTAACAAGGGGCAGTGGGGAGGGGGACTGAGGGGCAGTAGTTCTATTTCTAACAAGGGGCAGTGGGGAGGGGGACTGAGGGGCAGTAGTTCTTCACCAGTGAGTGGGACACTGGTGAGCTAACCTTCCAGCAGTCTTAAGCCTGGTTTATACTTCTGCGTAGGGATCGCGTCGTGATCACGCAATGGCCACGCCGTTGCTCGGACGCAGTCATGAGCCCGTGATACTTCTGCGGAGGGATTGCGTGGGGTTTACGTCTCGAAATGCAATTCATTGCCACACCGGTAGAGGGACCAGAATGACCATTCTGGTCATTACATTTACATTTACGGATTAGTAGCGAGTTAAAATTTTTTTTACAGAAATGAAGGCAAAAGTTTTATATATATATATAAATGTTGTCACTAATCAGTCGAAGCATTTATCAAGGCTGTGTTTACACCGTGAAGGTGTTTACGAGTGGAAACCGGAAAAGCGATCTCCAGTGAATGTAGTTAGCGGACCAATCACAGCCAAAGCCGCTGCGTTGGGATTGCGTCGCCTCGACGCGCGTCTAGGATTTAGAGAGGTGCACGTCAAGGACGTAAAGGGTCCACAAAGGCTCCGCAGCCCCCCAGCGTCTCGTCGACGCGGAAGTATAAACGAAGCATTACTCTGCTGTAGCAGAACCTCAGAGTGCCAGACACCAAAAATGGAGACCCCCTGTTTCCTGTTTCGTAACAGATATATTATACTAACACTCTATATATAAAAACACATTTTTGTGAGTATGTATTTTAATAAGCGTATTGCTACATGGCCTACCTACACAGTGTTTATTTGAAAACTTTACACTTTTTTTTATAGTTATCGGTAACTAATTACAATTCTCAGTTCCCCATCTCCAGCAATATTATTGGTCAAAACGAATCTCAAGCGAAAGAAAGTGAAACGGCTGTTTACCCAGACTTAAGTCGACTATCTTCTACTAAAGGCTGATTTGTGCGCAAACCTTGAGCTGGTTGAACTTGACCAGATCGCTGTCACAGCTGAACGAAGACAGCAGACGGCGCTGTTCTGACCTGAAGTCGGACCCAGCCCTCAGGGAGCTCTGCAGATTGGTTGATGAGGAGATACCCTGTTGGGAAAAAAAGCATCCAACCTTCATCCAACCTCTCCACACTAGAAAGTCCAGGTAGTACCAATGTGCTGTATGAATGTATGGACATGCAGCTTAGATACCAGCGTGCTTGTGACTGGTGGCTCCAGGGCCAGTCGCGCATCATTCAGATACTTGAGTTTATCAGTCCTGCTGATTGTATAGAAGCCCTCACTGCGGGCGCACCCTGTGGCGTGTTCAGTGTTGTGGTCTTCATCACTCTCTGTGGAGGTGCTGGTCAGTGGTGAAGAGTCAAGAATGTAAACTCGGTATGTCACTTGGTATGTCACTTGTACAGTACATTTAATAAAGTAAACACTTGGACGAAATTGCATTTTGGATATCTAACCTAAATCTACAACCACAATGTGAAATAACATCTTTAAAGGATATGGGGGTGAGGCACCCACAGGGTGTCACTGAGCCAGCCCAGGCCGTTGTCCCTGTGCAGCAGCCTCTGGTGGGAGAGCTGCAGGAGTCGTGCGTCCTCCTGATCCAGGCCTTCCCTCCATATGCTGTGCAGCACCTCCGTTTCCTGGCACTGAGAGCGGGACCAGCGGGGGGACCAGGAGGGAGACGATGTAGACGATCTCTGTCGCTTTCTCCTTCTCTTCCTCTTCTCTCTCCTTTCCCTTTGCCACCTCCACCGCTCCACACTTTCCCGGAAGGTTCCCCTCTGGCCGTCCTGGTGCAGGAGCCCGGGCATGTTCTCCAGCCCTTGGAGAGGCCTAGAGGTGGCCGCCAAGGCAAGCTGTGTGCCCTTGGAGGCCTGAGTCTCTGCTGAGGAGTCTGGTAGCAAGTGAAGAGGAGGAGAAGACTCTCCAGTGGGCTGACCACCTCTCCTCCTCCTCCTCCTCCTCCTGTGGGTGGGAGGGCCATGGTGGAGGATGATGTCCCTACCCGGAGTCCTGGGGGTTCTGATGTATGGCTGGCTGCCGAGGGACAGAAGGGGGAGAGGGCTGCCCGGCAACGGGCTACACATGGCCGCCATGGCCCCTTCCGAAGGACTTGCCACTCCCCCTGGTGTGGCCGGGACCCTTGCAGAGAAGTGTAGAAGACCCCACCCTTTCCCCTCCTCCCTCCCAGGGGTTTTGGGCCTGTCCTGGTATGTGGGGTACAAGGTGTGGAGCTCAGAGGAGGGGGAGGGCAGGGGGTGGGACGCCAGCGCCCCTGTCAGAGACAGAGAGAGGAGCTCATCTGCAGAGTCCTCCTCAACGATGCTGCGGCCTGGGGTCTGTGGGCGCTCAGCCTCCTCCACAGGAGGGGGAGTTGTCTTGCTCCCCATCAGGAGATCAAGGTCACCGTACCCTAGAGAGCCGGTCGGGGTGAGGGGCCGCAGGGGCTCCAGGGTCCTCAGTGAACTTGATCTCCATTCTGGGCTTTCCATCAGTAGATCAAAGGTTGCCTCCATCTCTGCAGCAAAAAAAAACAACACATTTTTAAAAAATACTTTAGTTCTTAATATAACTGATCATTAAAATGGCATTGTCAGAATATCAATCTTCTTTACCTTGCATGAATGGTGGGTGCATCTCCAGCAACGGGTCCAGCAGGGTTGTGTATTGGTCTTTCCTGGGACTCTCTTCTTCAAGAGCTTTGGAACACTCCTGCGTAGCAGTCAGCTCCACCCGGGCTCCTGGAGTGAGCGGGGTCTGGGGGGTACTGGGGAGCTCCAGGTCCATCCGCTCCTCATCCGACGATATCACAATATAGCCTTCATAGCTGTCCTGCTCTTTACAGTTATTATCTTCCTCCTCAGAGCTGAGCTCGCAGTCAGAGGAGCCCTCGTTGCTCTCAGAGCTGGAGACTGAGGAGCCCTCGTTGCTCTCAGAGCTGGAGACAGAGGAGCCCTCGTTGCTCTCAGAGCTGGAGACTGAGGAGCCCTCGCTGTCCTCCCAGAAGCTGCTGCCCACCTCTGAAAGAGACTCTTTGGTGGAAAAGAAGGAAGAGATGAATCCCTAGAGGCAAGTGAGTACGCTGTGTTCATCAGTGGTTCACATCTTACCTCTCTGACAGGACACAGTTTGTTCAGATAATGAACTGCAAGTCTGAAACCACTGCTGTAACAAAGGGGGTGCCACAGAGGTCTGTTTTGGGTCCTCTGCTCTTCATCATCTATCTCCTCCCACTTCATAGTATCCTCAGACAACATCATGTTCAGTTTCACTGTTATGCTGATGACACCCAGCTTTATATGTCCACCAAAACGACTGCCTCTCTGCCTCCAGCTGCACTCACTGACTGTCTTCATGACAACCACCTGTGGATGACTCACAACTATCTAAAACCACGGCCTCCAAATAATTCAGAACTCTGCTGCCAGGATAGCAACCTGTTCAAAGTCAACAAACCATGTAACAATCTTGCTAATACAGCTACACTGGCTGCCAGTCATCCACAGAGTCCAGTTCAAAATCCGGCTGCTGGCATACAAGGCCCTGCATAACCATGCCCCTACCTACCTCACTGACCTGGAGAACTACACCCTCCTGCTCACTGTGATCCTCATCAGCTGGTCTGCTCAGATTGCTCAAGATGAACCTCAGCACCATGGGAGAGAGAGCATTCACCTCCACAGCCCCCAAGCTGTGGAACTCACTTCTACATGACATCAGCCAGTGTGAATCCAGTGCTCAATTTAAAAAGAAACTGAAAATCTATCTGTTCAGGCTAGCATATTGACTTTAAAATGGCCCTACAGACTCTTTGTAATGTTTTTATTTGTATTATTATTTGATTATGATTATATTCTATTTATTTTAATCGTAATCATCATTGTTTTTTATTTGTGAAGTGACCTTGGGTGTCCTCAAAGGCGCTTGAAATAAAATGTATTATTATTATTATTATTATTATTATTATTATTATTATTATTTGTCAGTAGAGTTGATCAGCAGTAGGGTGTACTACGAACCTCGATTAACATACCCAGGTTTTCTTTGGATAACCTGGATTGACAAATACGAAACTCGCAATCAAAGTTAAACGGTACCACGAAGCTCACTTAGGATTTGATTTGTCGAGCCAGGTTTTCCGCTTTAGTTTCGATGCGAAATGAACTCATACGAGGAGTTTAAAAAGAAAATAACGGCAAGGGGCAAGCAATACTGTTGCCCATAATAAGTCTAGGGAGGCGTGCTGGCAAAAATTAGCAGACTGTGTGTAAGTGAAAAGATTATGCATAGGCTAATTGTCTAAAAATAACTATGCCAAATGCAGAATTGTTCGCCATTAATCAGATTCAGAATCAGAAACAAGTTTACTGCCAAGTAGGTTTGCACCTACAAGGAATTTGACTTGGTGCAATTGGTGCAAACGAAAAACAGTATTAAAAATATAAGTAAAATAACTATAAATATATATACGGAGCATAGTGCATGCAAATTACTTGTCGGAGATGGGATTCGAACCCACGCCTCCAAGGAAGACTGCGACCTGAACGCAGCGCCTTAGACCGCTGTTCCGTCCTTACATTTCAGAGAACTTGTGCATATGATTGTAAAATGCAAAAGCAACCTCCAGCCTGCTTTATTGTGTTACTTAGGGAATTCATTTCAATACATGTAAAAAAGTATTGCATGTTCCAGAAGGTAGTGACGGTGGTGTGGTGGATTTTGTGAACTGCACACCAGCGACCGGTGTTCATATCTTGCCTGTCCATCATCATGCCTTTTACCCCATCTAGATTGGGTGTTAGCACGACCGTCCGAAATAAGCACAAAAAAGAGTATTTTATTTTATTCTATTCTATTCTATTCTAAAAAAAAAAATTCAATGTGGTAAGTTGCAATAATGTCAGGTGAATGTAGCCTATGATTTGCAATAGGATAGGCTCTAACCTTTCATCTGATGTTGATTACCTGTAGCAAATAAGAAAAAAACTCATCGAAACACCCTGACTAGGAGGCGGCGCTCAGCTTTAAGTAGCCGATCTAATCGGAAAGTTAGCTGAAAACCTCCTCCCGACCAGGTTTGGTTGCGAGCATAAGTTACCATGGTGATATAGCGCCGCTAAAAGAGAGCGACTTTCGTATGACAGCTAACCCAGGCTTTGAGCGCAACATACCTCGCTAACCCACTAATCGACGTTCGTAGTACACCCCCCAGCTCTTTTATATCTCAAGCCTGACCTGTATGTTTCCTGTATAACAACTGAGGTAGGCTGTTGGGCATACGCCAGAAGCTTCATTTTATTTTAATCATTTATGTAAAAGGTTTGATTGAAGGATTTGGTCAACTTGCTAAGAACTGAGGTTCATTGTTGACATTATTTATGTCGAAATGTAAATCAGCCATTATTTTTTCTGAAATGTTCAGAAATTTGGGGAGATTCGGGGAGCCGTTGACATTGATTATATTCCAAGTGTTTAGCAGCTCCAGTATTTGTATCTTTGTTTTTTCCCAGCACAAGGAAGGGCATAAGTACACTGGCTAGGTGGTTATCTCCCATAGTGCCCGAGAATTATCGAACTCGAAAGCTTGATTCTGTGTTTACCATTCACACTCCGATTTTGAGACTGTGATATGCAGTTCAGGTCACAGCTAAGGGAGCAGCTACATACTAGTTTGGAATAGAATGGATATCAATTGCTCGACCAACTGCCCAATTTCAGAACATGCATACAAGAAGGGGCGAGTTGAACAAAAACAATAGCCGATTTACATCTCGACTACAATCAATCTGGGGATTTAGCAAACCAGCTAAATCCTTTAAGAAGTAATCCACGGCAAGATAAGATAATTTAATTAATTAAACCATGACTCCTGGCTTGACTCTTGAAGCCAATATGGCACTCATATGAATGGTTTACACTATGTATCTAGATGCATCTGTTAACATAAACAACACACTGATCTCAGCCTGTTCAGACATAAGGGCCATATGAAATGCCCACTTGATACACATACAGGTTTCACTTTTGTACCGCATCCGTAGTTTGCACAATCTCACAAGCTCATCTCAAAACAGGCGACCGTGGTGTACCAGTTTACAGCTTTGGAATATGTTGCAAATGATGTTGAAGAATTGAATTGCAAGGGCTAGGAATCTTAGAATCATTTAAAAAGTATGCTGTGCCCACCGATGCTGCCAAAAAGCTTGCAGTTGACAATCGGTGATGTATTGACTATTACTACCTTTGGAGGTGGTTTTGGCAGCAGTTGTCTACATATCTTGTACGGTTCAGATGGAGGAAACCTCTCTCTGCATGAGGATCCCACTACTGTTTCCAACTCTCACATTGAAGAGAGATTAAAAATGCTTGAGTAAACAGAGCCATATATATTCATACGGTATTTAATATAATGTTAGTGACATACCACTGTCTGATAAATGCTCAACACTGGAGCAGATGACATCTTCGCCCTCCATCGGTCCTGTCTGCCTTTCTACATTCTCCTTCTCCATCTTCTCATGGTCATCTATGATACACTGACATCGATAACAAACATACACACACGTTTTAGACTTTCTATCAGTTTATAAATTCATAATGGCATTAAGGGTTCGATTTGTGATTCATTGAAAACGTATACTTTACCATTACTTTTTACATTTCTAGTCATTTGAAATATTGAATTTATTAAGTTTGGAAATGCATCACATCTCAATCAGTTCAATGTACACAGGTCATTGGCTCATTTGGGCATCTATATAGGGCTTGTACGTCAGAATGCATCATGGGATTCTATGTTGGCAATAGTATATTTAGGCAAAACTAAATAAACCTCAGTCTTTAGCCTTTAGCCTTGGCTAAAACAAGCGTCATTGTGCCATGACTCGCCTGAGAAACGCTGTGGCACTCAGCCATGACATTGAAAGATCAATTTATGATTAAAGTACTAAACAATAACCAAAACGCTGTTACTACAAATAACATTCCTATGCTCCTATGCTTACGAAATGGAAGCGGTCATTGAGACGTGACATCACAATGTACAAGCCAAGTACTATACTGGAATATTGTGCAGATTGATTGTATCCCATCTGACCTGGCTGAGAGGAGAAGCTCTGACTGCTTCAGGACCATCCTCTTCCTCCTGGTGGAGAACCTGGTGCGTCTTCTCTGCGTCTTCCTCGTCGTCAGTGTCCAGTAGCAGCGGCCGAGCGTGCCGGCGCCTCAGGGCTGCGGCGCTGCTGCTCCATGCATCAGCATCCTCCCACTGGCGCTTGTCTGCTCTGCTCACCTTCTCCAACTCTAACATGTGTGGTGGGGGGAGTGGGTTTGATCAGCATTCATTCAATAATCATTTTGGACTTTGTAGTCACTTCCAACGACTAACCTGTGTTTTCAGATGGACTATTGTGTTGCTGTGGAGGTGACGTGTGATGAGTGTTTTCTGAATCTTCTGAGGTGCAGGGGTCACACGTTTCTTTCCTTTTAACCTGCATCAAGCGAGAGAGAGTGAGCGGCGTCATGTAAAAGTTATGACAGCTTTCGTTCCAAGCTGAGTGGTTTTGGATGCTACCTTGAAGGAAGGCAGTTGAATCGGTTTATGCTGGCCAATGATCTGGCAAATTGGGTTTTTTGGTTCAGCCCTTTGTTCATGTCTTCCTGAGGCAGTCTTTAAAGGGGCCTCGGACATCTTGGGGGAAAAAAAACACAATTGAACCATAGTATCATGACTTTCATTGATGTTAATTAGCATCTATTTAAAAGATTCAAAATGAACATGCATTTGTGGTACAATAAGGCTGCCTTTTCAATAAAATCACATGCATATCATGGCTCCGCAGACTTATACAACGTACTTTAGATTTCTGCTCCTGATCATCCCACCATTTGTCAAAAGCCTTGAAAGCTACAACTTCCACCATTTTCCGTGTGATGTCCTTCTTAATGATGGACCAGAGCTCTTCCATAAACACCTGTAAAACCTTCTCCACAGTCACGCTGTGAGAGTCCTCCCTTGTGGGTATGTACCCTGGTGGAGGCATGAAGGGGTTGAAGCAGGGCGGAGGCAGATTGGGCCAAGGGGTGCTTGCTTGCCCTGAAAGGCTTGGCATGTCCAAGTGCTTGGCAGGTTGCATCTGCAAAGAGTAGGCGTGTCCAGGATGTACAACAGCAGCAGGCGGGGCGTTAAGTGTTGGACAAAGTCCGAGCGGAGTGGGCTGTGGTGGAGGGATACACGGAGGGGGTCTGGGGATGGCAGAGCCCTGCCCCAAAGAGGGAGGTGGGAGCCAGCCGGGTGGAGGAAAGGGAATGGTGCCATTAGGAAGGCGGAGTGGGAACAGTGGAACGGAAGGAGGGATGGCGGGAAAAGGGAACCTGAAGGGGATGGTGGATATCTGAACAGAGCCAGGGACAGAGGAGAGGGCAGGAGGCAAGGAGGATGTTCCTTTGGATGTGAACACTCCAGATCTTCTGCTTGGAGGGCTCTTTTTGTCTTGGTTTACATAGCAATCCTGTGAGTGGGAAGAAGAAAAGAAAACTATGGCTGTTTTAGACCTACAAGATGTATACCAACCATAGATCCTGCAATCACTGCTATTACTCTAATTACTCTGTTTCAACAACAACATCATGTACAGAGACTCTTACCTCTGATCTGAGTTTTGTTTTATCCTTTACCAATGGGCCATAGTAAGTATTCACCCTCCTGTCTGTATTTGTGAGCGGGGACAATGTAGGCGATGCAGTGTCCCTTAGGAGCAGGGCGACTGCCTGGACAGTCTCGTCCTCCTCATTGTCTTCATGGACAGGAGAAGGTGATGGACTGACAACCACAGGACGGTGGCTGGGGGTCAAGGAACCACCGCCGGTCCATGACGAGTCAACTGAAGCCAGATCTGAGCCTGGAAAGTATTCTGCTGAGTGGTGTGAAGCAGAGGCTTTCTGAGGTTCATCCAGATCTTCTGTACTATCGCCAACAAATAACGTGGAGGGGGAGGCAACGTCTGCGCTACGGCTCTTGTTCAGCAGCATTTCAATGCGGGAATCCAGGCTCTCTGACTCATCGTGGAGGCCTCCAGGAGAGGCATTGACTGGCGAGGACGGTAACTCAGTTATGCATGGATGGTATGCCGGGGGGGAGAGTGTTCCGTCTTCCCTGTCAGAGAAGCCATTGCTGCTCAGGAGAGTCGGAGAGCCACAGCTGAGATTGGGTGTAGTGGCTACAAAATTGAAGGACGGCTCTATGGGATCTGCACCTGAGAGTGGCGATTTCTTGGAGCACAAAGCTGGTTTCAGACTGCTGTCAGCTCCGAGTGGCAGCAGAGGCTGCTGTTGGAAATGCTTGAAGATGTGGCTGAGATAGGAGCCTTTGAGATGCCTCCCCTTGTGTCTCCCTGGTCTGCGATAGTAGAGCTCTGGCCTGGACACGGTGTGGATGGCGTGTGTGGGGAGCTCCCCCTGGTGGACAGGGGTGGCCTGCAGGCTGGAGTAGCAGGAGTCCTGAGAGAGGGGAGTCCCGGAGAGGTAAGGGGTGTGAGGGGTTCCCTGGGAACGTGGGGTCAAGCCAAAGCTTTGAGGCGTGTCTTGGCAGATGCTGGAGTAGGCCGCGTCCAGAGAAAGAGGAGTGCTGATGCTGGTCGGACTGCAGATAAAACTCTCTCTTCCTGGAGGTTGACAGCCCTGTCAAGACAGAGTAAGTTAGGAAATAAATAAACAGATCAATGAATTATCTCATTTAGAACAAAGAAACGACTGTAGTAACCATAGCAATAATACAACAAAATAAGAAATATGTATTTATTAGTGTTATTATGTATTTATATATACACAATATATTCGTTTTCATATCAAAGGCTGAAGAAAAAATCTAATTACCGGTAAATTGTCTATGAGACTTTGGAGGGTTTGCTCATTGCTGCCCACGGGTAATGTCCAAGGAGTATAAAGTCCGTCTACAAGAAGTTTGAGGTAACGCTTCCTATTTTCACCTGGGGGAGATTTGGACTAGGATATAATATATCACAATACATCAAGTTAAGAAAAGTATCAGGTTTGTGGAAAATGTTTGGATACCTTTTGGATCAACCTCCACATGAATAATGTTCCCCATCACTGACGTTTCGTGGAGGTGTTGCACTGTATCTTTTGCAGCCTTGACAGTGTCAAAAATCACTTTTCCAATTCCTAAATGCTTTATGGTCTTGGGGTTGTAAAATATTTCAACTTGGTCTACGTGACCATACTTTTTGCACATGTCGGTCAAAAATGCTTCCTTCACATTGTCATTTAATCTGGCAAATGTTACTTCTTTAGGTGGAATTGGACCAACGTAGCACTCATCGATCTAAACACAAAAGAGAAAAATACAGACATTATTAATTAAGATCGTAAACTTGTTCATAAATGTGAATTAACAATTAGAATATCTAATAATTTCGTACCTTAAATTTAGGAACTGCTAACTCAATGCTTTTGCACTTGCTCCACATACGACAGATGCGAGGATCACGAGCTGTTTCCACAGGAAACACTCCTAGGTCGTCCACCTGCACAGGTCATCCACCACTGATTATTCCTCAGTGTAAATGACTCATGCCTGTGGGAATAGCGGGCTACACAAGAAACAACTGGGACCTACCTGCCCGTGCAGCAAGGCTAAAGGTTACTAATAACTGTATGTTTTTATTTGTAATATGGATTAAATATAAAAGGAAATTCTTACGGGAATGTTGAAAGACTGTCCATCATAGCGATATACTTTGTACAATCCATTTGTCAACAAAGGGTCTATAATGAGCTTGCAACTTTTCCACAGTTGAGGCGCTCTCTTTCTATCAATGCTTTGTTGTTCGCTTTCCATTGAATTTGTCAAACCTGAGAATGAAGCAGACTATGATCGTCATAACAACAAGTACAACTGGTCCTCCATTACAACACGCCCCAACAGGTGATGAGGCGCATCACCTGCATCCTCACTCAAAGAGATTTGTTGTATGTTATTTCGACGAAGTTAAAAGTAACACAACACATAATAACCTGAATCAAAACAAAGAAAGTTACATTTAAATGTTTTACCTCGGCTAAGGTGTCATCCTTTGAGGAACCTGCATACTGGCGTTCATTCGTAATTCGCGACGTTGTGGACGCTTACAGTAGGTCGGTAGGGTGCGCGCATGAATCCTTCCGCGGGTGACGGTGTACTTGTGCCTCGAGACACAAACAACATATAGGTCCTTTGATGTTGCAATAAACAACAAACAATGTAAAGAGGGATTTCGTGCCACATCCGTTTGCGGAAGGCCACAGTCGGCTTCTCTCATCTTTTAGAGCATTTCAAAATAATCAAACACAAAATTAACCTATACATTAAAAATACAAAAATAAACAAAAGAAAAAGTTATTATAATATAATGTCTTATTAGGCCTAAAAAGGCTAATATCGGTTAAAAGCTAATGGTTAATAGTTAAATGTAAAATGGCAAAATACAGCGTATGGACAATAACTCCACCTCTTTTTTCTTTCTATAATAATCAAATAATCGTAAATTATATAAAATTAATGGATCTACACTTTTGGTTTCCCACAAATAACGGCTTTCTATTTTATCCATTAGGTTTCGCGCTTTTTCTATTATCTTTTTCCTATTCTCATTAAAAGGACAACATTCTCAGAGGAATAAAACAGTCCAATGATTGGATGTCAAAGCTCAATAACAAAGACCCTGAGAGTTATTAGCAAATGGTTTCACAAAAGATACCTAAGGGAAAATGATCATTTCACTTCACTACATCTCCTTTTTCACTTTACTACATATACTACTACATCTCCTTTTTGAGGAAGCCCTGACTATGATTGCAGCAATACAATCTTAGAGTTTCAAATAACATACAAGCAAACATTTAGCAACTCACAAAGTCATACGCTTAAAAAGACAGAAAGGAGGAAACGGACCTAACTAAGGAAGCAAATACAAGTTTCAAATGAGTCCCCTACCTTTTAAAACCCTACATTTTAAAAGGTCCTACATAGAATCAGCTCATCTAACTGCAAATAGGTCTGCAAGTGGCTCCAGGCTGCAGGTCAGAGAACATAAAATAAAAAGATGTTTGCCAAATGAAATGAGTGGAGCAGACCAAGGATGAACTTAGAATACATATGTACCAATGAGTAAGTCTGTGCAAGGCCAAAGAAAGCCATGGAACTATGATATAATGGTGAGTGAGAGCTTTGCAGCCTATGACACTACTCAAAGTGCTGTGGTACAGGGTATCTAGCCAATGCAAGCATTGGGCAGAGGCAAGTATGTACAATAGATCACCATTGTCAAGCAAGGGAAGGAGCATCGCCTAATTATTCCTGGCATCATAGAAAAAGCAAGATTTCTTTCAAAAATAAAACCTAGCTGGAGCTTCAGTTTCTTTAATACATCACGCAACTGTGCCTCTACAATACCAAAGGCAGACTGCAAATACTCAAGCGATAGCATAACAGCAGTAAATAACAGTATCAGCGCAATAAAAATGTAGTTGTTCATTTGGAACATTTTTACCTTGGTTGTAAACATAGATAATCAAAAGTGGACCCAAAACAGAGCCCTGTGAGACCCCTGACAAAACATGCAGTACACTGAATGAAGTGCCATGAAATTTAAGAATCCTTTCAAAGAGGTAATTTTCAAACCAGCCAACAGCCTGCCCACACAACCTGCTCACACTATAAGGTGTTGCTTCAGGATAAAGTGGTCTGGACTGGACTGTATCGGAGGCCTCTGAAAGAGTGATAATAAGAGCGACACTGTTTTTTTTGTGATCTAATGACTCATGTACATTGTTAACAACCTCTAATGATGCTGTGATGATACTATGGTGTTTCCTGAAACCAGACTGGTACATGGAAGGTACCAGATATTAGAACTCAGGAACTCCTTTAGGCTGTCGTTTACCAATCCTTCAAGGACCATCGATAAGATGGATAATTTGGAAATAGGCCTGTAATTAAATGAATGAAATCTGTCTGTACGTGAAGAGCAGAATTCCCATGTCACCAACATGTTCAGGTTCACACTCGATACAGAGCCTTGTACACGTATGCAAAGTTGTTTACAAATGACAAACAGGCTTCCCTAGTCTGTGGTAGATTGGTAAACTCACAGACTCTAAAAATAATAACTGCTATTTTGACAAAAGTTAGATTTTGGGTGCTGCATGGATACCTAAGGAAGTCTTAGAAGTTTTTATGGAAATGCAGCGGCACTCAAACTTTCAAACTTACACACGGCCTCTTGTGTCTTCAAACTTACTGAAAGCAAATGCGGTTAATGATTCATAGTAGAGAGCAATCACAACGTTGAGTAAAACATGGTATAAATGTTATGTTAAGTTTGATGTAAAAGTCCAAATTAATCACATTTATTTTATATAATCAGCCAATCTGCGGTATTACAAATCATGATTTTATGGATTGATATGAGGGGTTAAATTAGCTGGAGTATTATTAGGAGTCCAAGGGGCAGTATGTCATACATTTGAAAAACCTGTGAAGTTTATCCTGTGGTATAGTTTGGCACATGACAATCTGAATTTAATGTTGTTTTTTATTATATGTGTATTCCAAATTGCCTTGTATTTGCAAAACAAAAATCATGCTCACAATATGCACCACAGAAGTAGCCCGAATTACCAGGGGCATTCAACACATCACACCATGCATTTAAAAATAAGCCTACATAGAAATAGATACTTTCAAATACTTAAAAGGACATGGCACTTAAAAAAGGTCTTCAGCAAACCCAAGAAAACAATGGTTTCACATACAACACAGTAAGAAAAAGCTTTGACTTAGGATGTTACAGATAATATCATAGCTACAGAAAATAAAAATAAATTCACATTTAATCATTTTTCACAAATGCTAATTAATTTAATCTTAAAGAATGTTCTCTATTATCCTCAAAGAATTCCAATTTCGGTTAGCATTGTTCATAATAATTTGCGGCCCTTAAAAAGTGATTATGTAAACTTGTATAAACACAATTAGGATGATGACAATGACACAAATATGTGCTTAATTGTACAAAAATATATACTTTTTTTTTCTTACCAAGGTGCACCTCTTGTACTTATACACTTTAGGTACTTCTGCTTCTGAATAAAGAGTGGATCAGGTTTAGATGTTGTATTACACATCCAACCAATCCTATGGACAGTAATCTGGGTAATCCTTACATTACATTACATTACACACACACACACACAGAGTTTTCCATAACCTATCAAATAACATATGAACAATTGTCCTCGATCAACCATCGATTGAGAAAAAAATGATCAAATGTAATTTGAAAGTTATGTATGAAATACAAAAATAAAACATTTTCTGCTTAATCTTTCAGCAAACTAAATATTTGGTTAAAACTTAATTTTTTCTAGGCTGCAAGCAAATTTAAGACATCGCTTTGCACTCCGGTAACTTGTGATGGTCATTTGCATTATTTATTAAATTTGATATGCTCAATAATTAATCAATGAATCTACCAAAAAAATCTTATTAACACTAATCATAAGTTGCAGAACTAAATATGAAGTAATATTAAATTGAATTCCACACGCCAACATTTACAAAGTGACATAACAAAGCCATGAAGTTACAGTATCCTACTAGCAACACAGCACAGTTACTGTACTGTTAACACAAATCAAATGTCAAATAGAAACAAGCTGCCATTGTTTTGAATCAATAAGGGCATTTACATTCAAATGAATTTGCATATTAAGCCAAAAGTTTGCATATTAAGCTATGCTTCATCCTATACAGTATTATTGTACGTACAATGTTCTTAAAATATCCATATCCTTTTAGTAGACCTGCATTGTCGATGGGTAGGTTGCTATTGAAAAAAATAACAAATTAAAGACCTCTGAGTAACAACATTATGACCTTATTATGAGTAACAGAATTTACATTAACATTTTAGGGCATTTAGCAGACGCTTTTGTCCAAAGCGACTTACAATCAGTACATTTGTGGGGTTCAGTGTCTTCCTCAATGACACTTTGACATGTGGACAGTTGGAGGTGGGGATCGAACCGCCAACCCTCCGGTTGGTGGAAGACCCTCTCCATCCACTGAGCTACTGCCACCCCCGTGGAATTGAATAAAAGGCAATGGCAATTTGAAGTTAAGAGCTCTTTGGCAAAGTGTGAGAAACTATAAATCCTAAATGAATATCGATCCCAGCCTGCGAATGTAATAATGGTGTTTCCCTAATGTATCTCCTATGCTGCTACGCATTGAAGCTGTTGTCATGGAGTAGTCCAGTGGGCTGATAGAGCAGCGATATTGACACCAATACATGGAAAATACTCAATCTCTACCCCTGAGTCTACATTCACATTTGCCCCAATATTCCACTGCTATATCCATGCAGTTTAAATGTGATTCAAGAGACAAAACGAACCTAAGTAAATGTTATGTTCACATTGTGCCACACAATAGTCTGGCATTACAGTAGTTTAACTGTGGCCACAATTCCGTGGCAAACATCAGGCAGTAACAAAAGCATCACCCAATAAAAATATCTCCCTTAACAGTGCAGGATCTGCAGTCCTGCAGACTAGCTTGAACCTATCCGTCTCTTCTATGAATGAAGCCTATACATTCAATAACATACAAAAATCACACAACAGTCCTGAAACACTTTCAAAATAAGCCTCATAGCAGACTACTATAAGTCCAGCCACTAGGACCTTCATGATGAAGGAAGATCTAATGAGGCCAATATAAGGTGTGTGTGGGTGGGGGCGGGGCAGTGAACATGCATGGTGGACTGAGTCAAAAAATATGTTAACCTAAAAACACTACCACTCATCTCCCATTTAATAAAGAATAATATATATATATTTCTTTTGTGCTATACTACATCCCAAAGTCTTCGGCTTGCCCTCCCACTAAGCCATGGGGAAGTGAACTGATCCTTGGAGGTCATCGCCCCCCTCACCCCCATGGTCCAGCTGGTTCTGGAGCTGAATCACACGTTCCAGCTCCCGGATCTGCCGGTCCGTCTTGTGGCTGACCAGTGTACGGTAGAAGTGAACGGCAAACATAATGAACACGATACCAAAGGGGACCATGATGCACGTTGAGGCAATGGCGGCTGCTTCGCCGGGGCTAATCTGGCCGTTGTTCTTGTCCTCTGGGCGTCTCAGCGGCAGGAACTTGACCCAGCACAGGAGCACCACCTCAGTCAGGAACAGAAGGGTGCCAATGACTGTGGAGAAGGCCCAGGCCAGCTCGATGTGGCGGTGCATGCGCTCATGTGGTGATTCATTGACAGAGTTCAAGTTGTGGACGTTGCTGACGGCCTCAAGGTTTGGGAGGATGCAGGTGCTGATCATGAGGGCGAAGAGGTGCACGGCCACCAAGATTGTGGTGCAGGCGCTGAAGGCGATGAGCAGCCCAGGAGGGTAATCGTGGGTTGGTTCCAGCTGGACCTCCACCATGGCAACCTGAGGTACACAAAACATTTTTAAAACAATCATTAAGTAGACAAACGTCAGTCAACTGTGAAACTTTACTCGCTCAAGTATTTACAAAAATCCAAACAATCTGGCCCTCAAAACACTAGTGCTTGGCTGGTTATGCTATTATGAATGACTAAAGCTTTACTTTCTATTTGTAAGTACATTGTTGTGATTGCTGCACCAAGTCTAGAAAATGACATAATCTAATAAGTAATTTAACGTTTTGGTCTATCTATACCAGTTATTGTCTCTTTGCTCACATTCTATATTGATCTTCGTGTTGCCAGTTGTACGACAATACTGTCGGACGTGACCATGGGCGTGACAAGTTAATATTCCGTTGTATTTAACATATTAAAACGTAACTAACATGACGTTTCAACGTACGACGATATACGTGCATAACATACTCACCATTGCGAAACCTGATAAAAGAGCAGAAGTGCGACTGGTAGCTTTTAGTTTTGCTCTACTCAAATAAAGTTTTCTCCATGACAGAGCCTGCAAGGAGTGTTCGTTCAAACTCATTCCGCAATATGATTATAGAAGTTTATTTTAGTTTTTTCTGTTTGGTTCTCGCAGTTTCAAGTACAGTCCCCTATGGCTAAATGGTGCACACGTTATATATACGTTTCATGTATAAGACAAGTTATTTTTGAAATAAAGATATATGTCAAAACTTTCCTGCAACAGCTGACTGCCTAAACATATTCAGGAAGTGGAAGTTACCCACAATTCACTTTGTTTACCGCAGCCTGCTCACTAGGAGCGACTAGGAGCCTGTGAGCACTCTGCCCCCTTGTGTTGACGCGAAACATAACAGCTATATACCAACAACTTTAGTCGAAGCTTATGTGCCTATTATGATTGCCATCAATCAGGCTTTGGTAACGCGTAGATTCTGTTCACTTTTCACATATTGATAGCATTGGCGGTTTTGATAATAGTTACCATAAATATGACAAAATGACAAAACGGATGCAATATGCCCAATTAAGTGTTCCCAATCAAGTTTTAGATGCATGTCTTGGAGACTCTTCCATTTGTAGTTTATTTCACAAAGTCAAGTCAATGATTGCAATGTTCTTAATGTTCTTGCGTAAGGGTGTATGTACCCTGTGCATGTGGTGGTAAATGATGCTTGATTGTAACCTGTAAAAACCTGTTTAGGACAAAAATTACCCTCGTTCTAAAAAGCGCCGGCCAAAGAACCACTGACGTTGAATGGTTCTGAACATGGGCTTGTGGCCCCTCGGACAGAACAATTGACCCAGTCTGGCCCGCCGGGGTGAAACGGTCTAGAACCGCCACAGTGATGCGATGAGATAATAGTAGGCTGTGTAGGTTTGTGATTGTTTGCTACTGTTGCAAAACCTGGTGACTGCTTATGAACGGGCGTTTATGTCGTTTCTCCGCTATATCTATATCTATCTATCTATCTATACTACATATTATAATATGTAATACATATATATACTAAGACGGAGTATTAGAGCCACATTCAGATTTTTTTTTCATTTAATTACAAGAATAAAGTGTGTGTGTGTGTGTATATATATATATATATATATATATATATCAACGACAATCAACTGCGACAAACTATTACTCATATATGCCCGTAAAACGATGACGAATAACGACAGAAGCTGGTCTACATCAAGACGTAAGCAATCGAATCCAGAGCACTGGAACTTCGAAAGCAGTGTGCTGTTACTCGACAGAAATGTGCTAACCTAAAAGCACGTGGAATTAATGTTGGTCATTCACTTCCTCATAAACTCTGTGAAATTCCAGTGCAGTACATCCGTCCTCCCTTTTGTTTACCTTGCTGATGGACGTAGGCTACTTCTAGTTAATGTCTGAGATTTTGGCACCCATTGTGGCCGCCCTACAACCGAATGCCATCTGCTACGCCATTGGTTTGGCCAATCCCGTCTTCCCTGACCTTCTCCGAGCTCATTCGTGAGGTTTTCCCCATAGGCTTTTACTGCTTTGTATTGCGTTGCAGCTGCTTGTTCCTGTGTGCGCCGAGAAGGGAGGGGGGAGTGGGACGGCGCATCGCCAGAGAGAGATCGCAGACGACAGCACCGAGTTGGAGGGTTCAGCCATGTTCGTTTTCTCTTCTTTGGGCAAACGATGAGAAAGAGCTGCCATGGCCTTGTCACTAAGCGGAGACGATGAGGATTATGATTCAGATCCCGAACAGGTCAGAGCTTATTGCTTTCTTTGTTTATCGTGTGTGTGTGTGTGTGTGTGTGTGTGTGTGTGTGTGTGTGTGTGTGTGTGTGTGTGTGTGTGTGTGTAGGAGAGAGAATAGCGATATCATGTTTGATACACATTCTCTTCATTCGACTAAGCGCATCGTTCCATGTCGAAATACATTAAGGTGCATCTAACACCCGTTTCACACGATTCAGCTACGAAGATGGCACAATAGCAGCATTATGTTTACTTTAGTACACGCCTGGAAATCACTGGATAATTGTCATTCAGTCTGTCGTTTTAGCATGCAGTGACCCATCTTAATATAGTCTTCTATGGCACGGCCTGACTGATAGCGACGTTATGCACACGAATGCCATGACTTATTAAGGCCGTGTCTTAAATGACCTCTTTAAACATTTAGCAAAACCTTCTTCAGCCCATGTAATAAAATCGATTTGAATGTTTACATTGAAACGCAATAGTTATGTCTGGGGTAGCTTGTTGTGTTGTCTGCCTTTCCCCTTATGCACTCCACAAAGTTCAGCACTGCGCCTTTAAGAGAGCTTAGGGCACCGTGTTGTGGAGCAGGAACTGAAGGGGGATGGGAGGCGAACAATGAGGTGGCTCCTACGCCACTTTGCTTGTTAGGTCAACAAAAGCCCATAATGTTCACCAGGCCCGTATTGTCATTGGAGAAAATGTATGATTTGTTTACGCATTAAAATATAGTATTGGTATATGCAATATGTGACCACTCCCCTCTTGTAACCCCTACCAACAGTGGCGGAACCGGTTTGTTCCACTTATGTAATATTGCTCATATTGCTGTCTGTGTGTGTGTGTGTGTGTGTGTGTGTGTGTGTGTGTGTGTGTGTGTGTGTGTGTGACATGACATGACTGTCCAATGATATCCAAACTAATGCTTTAAAAACCCAGCCCACATAGCAGAGGTTATGGGCTATTGTTATTGTTTCTTTCAAAAGCACTACGCAAACAAATCCACAAATTCCTGATACATTACTCCATCAAGTTACTGTAGCTATTAGTCAGCTGATCTTTTGCCTCCAGGCAATCTCTGGAATAACAGCCACTGACTTGTGAGGTGACACTTTGCTATTCTCATTTTATATTGTGATGTTGATTAGTAACTTAACAAAAAATATTTTTGAAAAGGTGTGCAGGATGTTGATTCTCTCCAACTGAGAGGTTGATGCTGGTGATGTTATTATGATGCTGGTGATGTTATTATGATGCTGGTGATGTTATTATGATGCTGGTGATGTTATTATGCGATGAGGGTTACAGCTCGTCTTCTCTGGGTGTCTCTGAACCTTCATCAAACTCAGCACAGTCGTTCAATGGAAATTGTCACAAGAACGGCCTCTCTTGATTCAGACCAGGAAAATAACAATTGAATGAATGGGTTTATTCTGTCCACTCTGCTGCTTCCTGCTCAGTCTTACCCGAGTTATTTCTGTTACATCTATTTATTTCACAATACATTGCGTAACAATCAGAACAGGACTCAGGATATTAGTTTGTTTTCAGATTTGAGTTATTGTGGAATAGGGGAAACTGATGCAGTCGTCCTCAACTGTGATTTATCATATCCATCTTTTTCTGGGTCATCATTTGATGAGGTCATTTCCATCTCATCAAGGTAGCAAGATATGTTAAAATAGTTTTTGGTCATCACACTTGTTTCTGTGTCTTGTAGACAAAGCTGTTGGGCTGCAACATCATGATTCATCACACTGATTATACATAGTACAGTAAATTAGGCAGCAGTATCTCAGTGGGTAGAGCGGGTGGACAGAGTGCGTCGTCCACTAACTGTAGGGTCGGCGGTTTGATCCCCATGATCCCCACCTCCAAACTGTCTGCATGTCGAAGTGTCCTTGAGACACTGAACCCCAACTTGCTCACCAGGCGCTGAACGTAGCAGCCAACTGCTCCTATGTACCATAGGATGGGTCAAATGAACCTAGCAGCCCACTGCTCCTATGTACCATAGGATGGGTCAAATGCAGAGAACACATTTCATTCCCATAGCTAAAAAATACTGAAAATGACCAATAAAGACCGAAAGGTCCTCTCTTAAATCTCTTCATCTTAATGTTCTTATGCTAGGGACATATTATTGATTTATTATTTATGTATTTATTTACTTGTTTATAAATACATAGAGTGCCAAGTATGGCTTTTCAACAGCAGGAGTGGAGAACAGGCAGTGTTTTAAAATGTATTTTTAACCACATTATTTGTCATTATGAGCGATGTGACCATTATGCCGTTTCATTATCTTAAAAGAACTGCATTCATCTCTTGCCATGGCAACGAAGTGCCCCTGGTTCCCCTCTCCTGCTAACAGCAACAAATCAAGTGATCCCAGTCCGGCTGAGGCCTGTTGAGAACCACTCTGTCTGCTCTGTCTTTCTGGTTAATAATGCCCATCTCTGCTGTTCTGCTCCTTTGGATTACCACAAGCAAGGCAATGTATTGCCAAGGAAACCCCTTTTTCTGCATAGAGAATTAACAGTAATGATCAAGTGTTTACAGTTCTGCCTCACAGTTCTTGCATGGGGAATAGGAAGGTGGAGGGAGTGTTGGGAGTGTTTAGGTCCTTTGGGGGTGGGGAGCCTGTCTGGGGTCAGGTAAAGGCAATCAGTACTCTGGGGGCAGGTAGAGGACAATCAGTACTCTGGTCAAGGACATGGAGGAGAAGCTGGTCGGTTTGGGGTTGTTTAAATCTGATTTAGGAAAAAACTGAGGACGGGACATTGTGTCCTACCACACTTCATGTGCACTTTTCCCTTGTGCTTGGAGCTACACTGAAACAATACCTCTCTGTCTGTTGTTCTGTCTGTCTGCATAGCAGCGAGCGGCTAATCGCCCAAAGCCCAAGGTGGGCACGTTGGCGGCCATCAAGCTGCCGTCCAATCGCAACTCGTCAGGAGCGCGGCGGCGGCGGACGCGGTGCAGGAAGTGCGAGGCGTGTCTCCGCACAGAATGTGGCGAGTGTCACTTCTGCAAGGACATGAAGAAGTTTGGGGGGCCGGGGCGCATGAAGCAGTCCTGCATCATGCGGCAGTGCATCGCGGTGAGTCCAAACGTGCTGTCGAGCACGTCTGCGGCCCATGCCTTCTCCTACTCAAGCACTTGATTATTGGAGTAAGTCGTGCCAAGTTCCACTTTATTCATCTTGTGTAACTTACTCCAATAAGCAATGAAGTGGTTTGGACACCTGGAGACATGTCCATCGAGACATGTCATCATTCACGACATCACTCCATAAAGACCAGAGCCCCACATGGCCTGATGTTTCATTGTGTGTGTGTTTGCCCCTCAGCCGGTGCTGCCCCACACGGCTGTGTGTGTGGTGTGCAAAGAGGCAGGGAAGGAGGACACTCTGGAGGAGGAAGAGGACAAGTTCAACTTCATGCTCATGGAGTGCTCCATCTGCAACGAGATCGTCCACCCCAACTGTCTCAAGGTGAGCTCAGGTGGAGGCCTGTGGTAGTGGAGTGGGAGTCTGTCTTGTCTAGGACTCTCACCCAGAAACCAGGTGAGTCACGCAGGAAACCATGTGAGTCACCACAGGCATCCACTCTCTCTTGGTAAACACGTGTATGCGTTACAGTAATACAAAAGGAATTCCGGAAGTTAAACTCTGCATTGTTCAGGCTGACTCAGAGTGGTCTGAAGCTGCAATGTGCAAAAGGAACAGGCGTTCAATTGTTTACTGCAAATTAGTTACTGACTACACTTACTATTTTTTGTACGACTGTTTTATCATGCATAGAAATTGATTGCAAGATTATGGGACATTATTAGTCAAGTCATAGAATGTTCAAACAAAGAGCAGTAGAGCAAAGCAGTACACAACATATTAGTTCATGCTAATTATTTTTAATAAAGCTCTCTTCTACCTCACTCCCCAAGTTGCTCAGACACTGAGAAATGTTGCATGACCTGCGCCTGTGACAGACAGGCTAAACGGATTCTCCAAACCACTTAGGTGGGCGCAGTCATGATGATCTTCTTCGTGCTGGTTATTCTCCCAGGTGAATGACGCTACAGGTGTGGTGAATGATGAACTGCCCAACTGTTGGGAATGTCCTAAATGCAACCATGCAGGGAAAACAGGAAAAGTAAGTACCAACATACGTGTGTAGGTCAGGTTCTCCATCAATATTTAGTTCACTTTCATTTGGTTTTATTTGACAACCTGAGTAGTTTGTGCCTCTAACTATCTAGCCTTTCAGTTGGCTCAGAAGCCGAAAATAGTCTACTCCACTTCTGGCAGTGCGATATTACTGATGCAAAGGTGAAGGTCACCAAGCTACATGTTTTGAATGAACTATTAGTCAAAATCAAACTTCAAGGGCATCTTTGGTTACTTAAATTAGGCTGTTTCTGATTGGCTAGTGATGCAAGTGATCTTTATCACCTTGTTGTAATCTGGGCATTAACTCAATACTAGCTGCTGTAACTGGAGCAGTACTGTGCTGATGTGGCCTCTATGGGGGGTCATTGTAGTGTTTGGCTAGCATGTGTTTTAAGGCATGGTGTTATCACTGCCAGGTTTCAGGGGTTTGACTCCCACTAGGCCCTCTGGGCACTCTTTGCAAGATTTGTATGCACACATGGTATTGTATCACGCTTTGGTTAACACCATCCAGCAAATTGCATATTTATTTAGCTCATCCCCTAGCGTAACACTCAGATCCAATGGCTCTTCCAGTTCACGATAGGCTGAAGGTATAAAGTTGTCTCTCTCCGTTTCCCCCCCCCTGGTATGTAAGCAAAAAAGAGGCCCAGGATTCAAGTACGCCTCCAACCTCCCAGGCTCTCTGCTGAGGGAGCAGAGGCCCCAGAAGGAGGAGGGGGATGCCCTGGTGGCTCAGGCTGTGAAGAAGCGTCCCGACAGGGAGGAGGTGCCAAGGTACCGCACTGGTACGCTGCCGGAGGAGAGCCTCCTTCACCGCCAGCCCCCCATGCTGTCCCCCAGTGGCCTGAGCAGACCCCGGCTGGAGGACAAGCTGAGGAAGAAGAGGAAGCTCTTTGAGGACGATGAGTATGAAGATCTGGGTATCAATAAGAAGGTATGTTTAGTTTTTCTACGTTGACAGTTTGTGACGTTTGGTCACTTCTGGCGATGGTTACATTTGTAATACTATCCCTCTGTTTTCCCAACAGGAAAGGTCAGACGACCAATTCTTTCCCAAACTCCTGCATCAAATCAAAAGGGAAGAGGAGGACCAAGAGGATGAGGACGAGGAGGATGAGGAAGACTATGATGAAGAGGACAAGGAGCCCCATTACCGATTAGGAGGGGAGAGGCGAGGGCACCCCGGAGGGCCCGCTGAAGAGGCAGATGACAAGGAGCCCAAAGTGGACCTGCTTTCCCCCCCCATTAAGAGCTGTGTGGCCGACAGCGACCAGTCGCTCTGCAGCTCCCCACAAGCGGGCCCCAGCAGCGAGGGGGGCAGTGAGACGCAGGAGAAAGGCCCACGGCCCAAGGTGCGACGCAAACGGCGACTGCCAAACAAGGAGCTGAGCCGAGAGCTGAGCAAGGCCCTGAACCAGGAGATCCAGAAGACGGAGGACTGCCTCGCCAACGAGAACCGCCAGCCCCTGAAGACGGAGCCCGAGAGCGAGAACGAGGAACCCAAGAAGCTGTTCCGCAACGGCGACCTGGCTGAACAGCGCGCCCACCTCAGGACCAAAGAGATGAACGGCGGGACTCCCTGGGAGCTACGCCACTTCTACCCCAGTCCCATCACGCCGCTGGGCTTCAACCGGAGCACGCCCACCACGCGGCCCCTGCCCCCCCACTCCCCGCCCAAGTGCGTCCAGATGGAGCGCCACGTGATCCGGCCCCCCCCCATCAGCCCCCCGCCCGACCGGCTGCCCCTCCGGGAGGGCCGGGCACACGTCCTGCAGAGGGAGATGTGGATGAGGGTGTTTGGTTTCCTCTCACACAAGGAGCTCTGCGCCTGCATGAGGGTCTGCAAGACGTGGAACAGATGGTAGGCGCACCATGCACAATAGTTCTTCTTGAGGTAGTGTGTCAGTAACCAAGGCTTCACGTATAATTCAGGTGTCCTCCGCATGCTCTGCTGAATGCAGTGCAATGTGGCAAAGTCACGTATTGCACCGGCTCTGCTGTGTTGTTGTTGCTGTTTTGGTCAGGACTTAAAGCGCACATTACAGTCGTTAGGTTTTTTTTGTGGATTTATTGGGTGTGACATTATTACTAACTGTGTCAGGGGTTCAGTTGTGTGGTGGAGCTTGTTGTGGAGCAGCAGTAGTACGCCTAAAGAGCTCTTCTAAATTACAAATGGGTAGAAAGAATTTATGTTCATCAAACATAGTTCATTTCCCTAAAAAAACCCTACTGAATTGACACTGCTAAACCTCTCAAGTGGCAGACCATGCTGCCAGGCAGAGGTCACGTCTGATGTCCGTCTGTCCGTCTGGCGCTCCCAGGTGCTGTGACAAGCGTCTGTGGACGACGGTGGATCTGAACCGCTGCACCTCCATCACACCTCTCATGCTCAGCGGCGTCATCCGGCGGCAGCCCGCCTCGCTCGACCTCAGCTGGACCAACATCTCCAAGAAGCAGCTCAGCTGGCTCATCAACCGGCTGCCAGGTGTGTGTGTGTGTGTGTGTGTGTGTGTGTGTGTGTGTGTGTGTGTGTGTGTGTGTGTGTGTGTGTGTGTGTGTGTGTGTGTGTGTGTGTGTGTGTGTGTGTGTGTGTGTGTGTGTGTGTGTGTGTGTGTGTGTGTGTGTGTGTGTGTGTGTGTGTGTGTGTGACAAATGAAAGAGATTGAGTGAGAGAGAGAGAGACTGAAAAGATTGAGAAAGAGAGAGAGAGACCCATACACAGGCTGGATTTCTTTACACTAGCTATGGTTCATCTGACATGGCTTCTGAAACATTTTAAATAGCCTCCTTGCTTTGAAGTAACTGGTTGATTCAGGAATGGTCTCTATTGTTATCATAATTACCAAGCCCTTCTGTTTCTGCAATACTAGTTATGTGGGCATTACTGCTTTGTCAGTACTGCAAAGCTAATGCGATTATTTACAAATCAAGAAGACAAGAATCTCTGATCACAAAATATGTAAACTAGGGATGCAGCGATACCACTTTTTTAAAACCGATACGATACCGATACTTTTATTTGTGTACTTGCCGATACCGAGTACCGATACCGATACTTTCTAGATTTGGTCTCTATGAAAGAAGTGCAATTCATTTGAACAGGCAATTCCAAGCCAAAACTAAACAGAGCTTTCTGGTTATAACAAAAAAAGCCTTCAAAGACAAAATGCCATCACATTAGACAAAATGTAAATATAACCAGATAAAGCGAATAACAACAAAAATAAATCACAAAAAGTGATCAGAACTATTGCTTAATAAGCACATTATCACATTTCAGTTATCAAAAGTATCCTTCTTTCAAGTACACAAACCATGTGGCACTATTCCCATGTTTCTTCAGAAAGGCTAAACAAATCAACGTTGTCAACGTTGTCAAATGACGTCAACGTGATCTTTCACTTCATCATACACCTTTGGCAACATCACATCGGTGATGTAGAGGCGACTGGGAATCTCATATATGGCTCTAGCACTTTTAGAAAACAGCAAAATCCGACATTATCAACAACTGAAAGTGGCTGGTCATTGAGCGCTATGAAGTGAGTAAGTGCCTCTGTTATTTGTATTGCCCGTGAGTTGTCTTTGGACATTTTCTCTCGCTTTTGCAAGACGTCATAAGGTTGGCTGCTTCGGTCTTACGCCGCTAGCATTAGTGAACTCTGTGTACTAAGCACTATGGTGCGTCTTTCCTATGGAAGTACTTTCCTTTCCGCCTCTCGACACCGTAGCATTACAGATCTTACAGTCTGCCGGATGACGCTTTATCTTAAAATATGCCCATATCGCCGACATGACTTAGCCTACTGTTACGTCTTTTCGCAGCGAACATTCACACACACAAGCCTTTGGCAGAATCTCTGAGTTTCTGCTCATTCATTATCTCCCCCGAGTTATTTAGGTAGGACAACTCATCTCTGCATACAGCCGGTTTGATGTAGGCTACTGGCATAGTGGTATCGGTGCGTGGTATCGGCAATTAAAAACGAATACGAGTACGAGTATTTTAATGAAGTATCGGCCAGATACCCGATACTGGTATCGGTATCGGTGCATCCCTAATGTAAACCTACCTGTTCCTCCCAGTTTGACTGGTGTTTGTGTTTGCCTTTCAGGTCTGCGGGTGCTGAAGCTTTGTGGGTGCTCATGGGTGGCTGTGTCTGCCCTCTGCACCTCCAACTGCCCTCTGCTGCGCATGCTGGATGTCCAGTGGGTGGAGGGCCTGAAGGACGCCCAGATGAGGGACCTTCTGTCTCCGCCCACAGACAACAGGCCAGGTGACTTTAAACACACTGACTGCTGGGCCTGACACGCCGTTGAACTGGACTGAAATCTACATGCTCTTTGCAAACCTTTCAGATATGTCAACACTAAATCAGTAATGCAGTGCTTTTTAAATTACTTTTCAATGACATTGCTTTGCTTTTTAGACCTTTGTGTAAATCATGACTTTTGGGCATCTTGGGCAAACAATATCAGCAATCCTACACAGGGCCTTCTTTGATTAGCAAGGTATTTTGCTTAGTTGATTGTGATCAAGTGGTCCCTCATCACCCCTCTGTCTAAAGGGATACTATTGCGGTACTATAGCTAGTCATTCATCCAAAGAGAAAGGCTGGGAGTCCTCACACTCTCACCACGAGACTAACAGGGTTCCCCCCGTCGCCCTCCCATCAGGTCAGCTGGACAACCGCTGCAAGCTGCGTAACGTGGTGGAGCTGCGGCTGGCGGGCCTGGACATCACCGACAGCTCCCTGAGGCTCATCAGCCGCCAGATGCCCCAGCTGTCACGCCTAGACCTCAGCTACTGCAACCACGTCAACGACCAGTCAGTCAACTTGCTCACCGCCGCTGGGACCACGACCAGGGACTCGCTCACCGAGATCAACCTGTCAAGTGAGCCAGGCTGAGGGGGCTAAGGGAGGGTCAGTGGTAGGCTGTGGGAGGATGGGAGTCTTATGATGGCACTGATGGGAGAATCTAATGTCACATGACTGGGGCTTCTGTCTGCCGCTGATCCTCTTGATGTCCCTAAATCATGTCCTTCTGTCCTTCTTGCTCTCATACCCAGCACGACAATTTGTGTATACACAAATGAAGTTGTACATTTAAAGAGATAGTTGCTTTGGTATGTTGGGTCAATATTATCTCCTATTTAGGAACAGGTATTATGCAATACAATAGGGCATAATGAAACAACAACTGTTTTTGATGAAGGATGAAGCATCAACCCTCCTAACTGACCTCCCTTCCCCCCCAGTGTGTAACCGGGTCACAGACCACTCGCTCTCCTTCTTCAAGCGCTGTGGGAGCATCTGTGAGATCGACCTGCGCTACTGCAGACAGGTGACCACCATGGCCTGCCAGCGCTTCATCGCAGAGATGTCTGTGAGCGTGCAGTTCGGCTTGAAGGAGGACAAGCTGCTTCAGAAGATCAGCTAGTTGTCCCTCCCAGCCAACGCTGACACAGACTCTATATTTGCACTAAGTGGAAGAACACAAGTTTGGGATTATTATTTTTTTATCTGCTTCTGTGGCATATCCTATTTTGCTCAAATGTGACGGCAATTTAACTCCTCCAGCTCATTCATTTCAGAACCATCATGGAAGCTGCAATCTTTAACAGACTCCTTGTTCGCTGGACAGACAGATTGTGGGTAGGAGGGGTGGAAGATGCATGTAATTGTTTGGAGTGTACCCTTTTTTTGCTTGTAACTGACTTTGTCTGGTTGCATTGGTTCTTTACATTTTGGAAAGTATTTTCATACAAGTGTTGTCTTATCAGTTTACTGTGTCCTTCTGACACTTTTTCCTCACCCAGATATATTATAAAGCATGTATTTGAGCTAAATATTGTCCCTTTATTTTTCACTTAGCCTTGAAAACAACTGTCTCTTATATGCCAATTTGTGTTTTTGAAATTATTGTCAGTACAGGCAAAACACATGGATGGTAAGGGATATCTGAATAATTTATCATAAATCCTTATTGAATATCCAGAATGTATTTCCATAAATATAATTAAAGAAAAACTAGAATATAAACTTTTACTGAGAAGAAAATGTCTTCTCAAATTACTGTGTGTGGGTCTGCCTGTATCTTCAACATTAACTTATTGATTTGTATTCTGTATTTATTGTTTTGTCAAGTGTGTCATATTTTATACATGTTTCACACAGAATTGGGTAACATATTTGCAAATTTTAGTATTGTATTTGTATTTTAGTTTTAAGCCTATATTGAGATACCAGATATGTGGCGTCTATTATTAAGGAAAGTACTGTTTAAGGTACTGTCAATCTGTGCCCTTCTAAAAGTCAGTTAGGCCTTGATTGACTAAACACCTGTTTCAGTGAAACCACATCCATGTGATTCTCCATGTAGTTAAAACAAAACATCCAGTTTAAAAGAACTTCAAGTGCTACAAGTTTTCACCTGTTTGCTTTTTATACATTTTGTACTAGTTTGTATATATTTTGGCCTTCTGTGGGGATTTGTATTGCGCTCAAATAGCTCAGATTACCCCTCGTGAATGTGCTTACATTGTTTATATTGGTAAATCCAAACCTGTGCTGTCATTAAAATATGTCACTTGGACCACTGTTGCAAACTTAATTTAGATACAATTAGTAATACATTGCGTATACCTCCCCCCGTTACCGAAAAGATGCAATGTAAGAAAACATTGATTAATAAAAATCTTTAATTACCAAAATAAAAAGTTGTGACATTCCCAAATACAAATGGCAGCAGTCTGAAGGAGAGGGCAGCCTGAAGGAGAGGGCACCTGCTGCCACCACCGGCTGCATGGAACATCTCAGCACCATGGCTCTCGACTGGGAGCATTGGAGAGCATTTTCAATGAGGAAGGGAAGAAACACGCCAATATTGATCACCTAGGAGGGAGGCGTGTGTGTGTGTGTGTGTGTGTGTGTGTGTGTGTGTGTGTGTGTGTGTGTGTGTGTGTGTGTGTGTGTGTGTGTGTGTGTGTGTGTGTGTGTGTGTGTGTGTGTGTGTGTGTGTGTGTGTGTGTGTGTGTGTGTGTGTGTGTGTGAGATAAATCCTTGGCGTGGCATAACGAACAGCGTTGTGTCTTGCTGGTACTCCCAGGCCGGGGGACATTTTGAGTAAGACTCACACAATGAAAAATCTGATATTACACAATTGAAATCAAATAGAAAAAATATATATATCTGTACATCTCAGTGATATGGATTTGTATAATGTAAGTACCGCAACTTTTTTCATATATAGTTAATACCACAGCTGCCAGTAAACTCAAAGCTATGTATATTCATATATTTTAATTTATACATTTTTACAACGTAGAATAAATGAACAGAAAAGCAATGTTACTAATTACCATGTATAATAGACAAAGAACAGAAGACCACAGAATTACAACATTTTTAGTTTTGTTCGGGGCTCAATGATGCTGTGAAAATGGTTGCAATAGGGAGGTGCCATATTGATTTTAAGGCATGTTCTGTTTCATGTGACAGCTGATGGTATGAAGTGGAGATGGGGCAATCTCTTGTGCCTCACGATCACTTAAAAGACATTTAAGGTGACAAAATATGAAATCAGCCAAATAAATAATGCATCCCTATCAAATTTCCTTATCAGAATACATCCCTATTTAAATAAAAATAGATATTTATTTTCTTTAATGGTGCAGCCTGCAGGACTTTGGCATTGATTAATCATGTTTATCTTTATGCATTAGGTCCTACTGAAGAATGACCCAGTTGTTATTTCATTACATCCTTTACTTTAGCAACCCCAGATCCCCAACGAAGGGCCTCCAGTGACCACGTGATCCCAACGAAGGGCCTCCAGTGACCACGTGATCCCAACGAAGGGCCTCCAGTGACCACGTGATCCCAACGAAGGGCCTCCAGTGACCACGTGATCCCAAGGAAGGGCCTCCAGTGACCACGTGATCCCAACGAAGGGCCTCCAGTGACCACGTGATCCCAACGAAGGGCCTCCAGTGACCACGTGATCCCAACGAAGGGCCTCCAGTGACCACGTGATCCCAACGAAGGGCCTCCAGTGACCACGTGATCCCAACGAAGGGCCTCCAGTGACCACGTGATCCCAACGAAGGGCCTCCAGTGACCACGTGATCCCAACGAAGGGCCTCCAGTGACCACGTGATCCCAACGAAGGGCCTCCAGTGACCACGTGATCCCAACGAAGGGCCTACAGTGACCACGCCAGCATCACAGCAGATCATCTTTGTATTCCATTGATTCCTTGTGCTAAAACCTTGCTTTTTTTTTACAGAAAATTAATTAACAAATTTGATTTACTGCTTCAAGAAACAAGTTTGTCCCCACCCACACTAACAAAAATGTCTGTTGTACCTTAAAAGATTTTAACTAAGTATGATAATATGTTATTTACATTACCAATTTAATGTAAATATTTGTTTTTCTGCAAACACCAAAGACTGGGGAAACTGCCCATTGGTCCATCAAACTCTAAAGCATTGATGCCTGGTTATGGTCATAGCAGTCATGTGCAGTGCATTGTCAGCAGTAGTGTCATTAGCAGACAATGTGTACAAATCGGAAGGTGATTTCCAGCTTCCCAGCTTACCTACCAAACAACCCTGGCCTGCTGAGACATAAAGAGGATCTAATGATACAGGCGACCATAACGGTGATATTAGGAGATCATAACGGTGATATTAGGAGATCATAACGGTGATACCATCAGGGGATCATAACGGTGATACCATCAGGGGATCATAACGGGATCTTTTGTGCGTTTTCATTGCAACTTCCAGATCCTATATATCTTTAGTAGCCTGCACAGTGCCTTTGATTCACACCAAGATATGCGCTGCCTTGGTTGCAGCAAGAAGTAATGCAAGTGATCCACTAGCTACGGTTCAGTAGCATAGTGGAAATCGGCAGTCAAATGGTGACCGTGGCTGAGAACCCATCCTTAATATTATTTGTAAGATAACATTACCAATTACCCCATTACCAATAACACATTATCAATAGGGTTAGTTGACTCTTAACTGAGCAGACTCTACATTACTTTGGCATGTGTGGATTCCTTCACGTCCCAATTCTGAAACCAACACTACAATATCACATCTGTTAAATTGCATTAATTTCCACCAACAATTTTCCATTATATTGATTAATTAATAATCCCAAATATTTAAATATTGTATGTTTTCTTCTCCTCCCAACAGGGACAACAGACAGTGAACACTCACACGTAGATCAGACTAAAGTCCTGCCCTTCAAGGAGGCACTGGGATGCTCTTTCAAGGAGTACGAGCTGTGAAGTACCCGCGTAGTGAAGAAGGCAGTGTGAGGTGGATGGTTAGGACTTGAAGACGTGCACGGCCCTCACCACGTACTGTCTGCAGATGGGGCATTCACTCATCCTCTTGCCGCACTTGGTGCATGTTACCATGTGACCGCACTCCAGCAGCACGCAGTCGATGACGGCGTCCATGCAAATGCGGCACAGGTTGTCATCTTGGCTGGACAGCTTTGCCCTGTTAACATCTGCCATGGGGGGGAAGAGCATAGAGAACCAATGGGAGGAGAGCCTGAATTTAACAAAGGCCTCCTAATGAATAGTGAGATGAGAGAGGATGCCATAATCATGTTGTCATGGGATGGCATGCCATCGTCACAGAGAGAATGAGAATAATGGGTCCAGGCTTTCATTGTCTCCATGACACTTGTTCAATCAGATGTGGATAGTACAGCCTAACCACTCGAGCCAAAAGGGTGTAGCATTTTCTTTGACAGAGCATTTCCATTATAACTCTCATAACACTCAATATTCTTGAGTCATCTGTCAAGAGTGTACCATAGTGAAGAAGCTCCATTGTTAGAATCTCCATTGTATTGTGATTCTAAATGTCTTCAATCCCAACACAATGACAACATGAACTTAGGTGTGACCATTGGGAGATATCTTTTTATGACTTCTCAACTTCTGCTGCCACAGGGCAGTCGACATCACTTATTTAGCACTTCCACCAATATTGATGAAATGCTTAGCTTGTCCTCAGTTTGACCTCTGTCACTGGATATAGGCAGCTGCTAAAACAACAGTTCACTGGTAAAATGTGCCAACAATAATGGAACAACTTGACGAAAGAAAGTAAGGATCAGCTGGGAGAGTGACTGATGAACACAAGGGTCCAGTTCCTAGTGAGCAGGAGGAGCAGGAGCTGTGAAGGACACAGTGATGGACACGGTGGTGACACAGTGATGACATGGTGGTGACACAGTGATGACATGGTGGTGACACAGTGATGGACACGGTGGTGACGCGGTGGTGACACAGTGATGGACAAGGTGGTGACACAGTGGTGACATGGTGGTGAGGCGGTGGTGACACGGTGGTGACGCGGTGGTGACACAGTGATGGACACGGTGGTGACACAGTGATGACATGGTGGTGACACAGTGATGATACGGTGGTGACACAGTGATGGACACGGTGGTGACACAGTGATGACATGGTGGTGACGTGGTGGTGACACAGTGATGGACACGGTGGTGACACAGTGATGACATGGTGGTGACGTGGTGGTGACACAGTGATGACATGGTGGTGACGCGGTGGTGACACAGTGATGGACACGGTGGTGACATGGTGGTGACGTGGTGGTGACACAGTGATGACATGGTGGTGACACAGTGATGACACGGTGGTGACACAGTGATGACATGGTGGTGACGTGGTGGTGACACAGTGATGGACACGGTGGTGACATGGTGGTGACACAGTGATGACATGGTGGTGACACAGTGATGACATGGTGGTGACATGGTGGTGACACAGTGATGACATGGTGGTGACACAGTGATGGACACGGTGGTGACAGTGATGACATGGTGGTGACACAGTGATGACATGGTGGTGACACAGTGATGGACACGGTGGTGACACAGTGATGGACACGGTGGTGACACAGTGATGGACACGGTGGTGACATGGTGGTGACACAGTGATGGACACGGTGGTGACACAGTGATGACATGGTGGTGACGTGGTGGTGACACAGTGATGGACACGGTGGTGACGCGGTGGTGAAACAGTGATGGACACAGTGGTGACACAGTGATGGACACGGTGGTGACACACTGATGACATGGTGGTGACGTGGTGGTGACACAGTGATAGACACGGTGGTGACACAGTGATGACATGGTGGTGACATGGTGGTGAGGCGGTGGTGACGCGGTGATGGACACACGCAATGACCAGCACATAATGAGGCTTTTGAGCCTCAGCCCCTTACCTCCGATGACACCATTGCAGATGGGAGGAGGAGGAAAAGCCACCACTAGTGGGTGGGACAGGTAAAGCAAAAGTCGAGGTTATGTGGTGCTTGGGGATAAAGCGAGGCAATGTGCTTTCACCCAATCAACCCATCACTGGTGTATAGTTAGGGTCAGTTAACCCATCACTGGTGTATAGTCAGGGTCAGTTAACCCATCACTGGTGTATAGTCAGGGTCAGTTAACCCATCACTGGTGTATAGTTAGGGTCAGTTAACCCATCACTGGTGTATAGTTAGGGTCAGTTAACCCATCACTGGTGTATAGTCAGGGTCAGTTAACCCATCACTGGTGTATAGTTAGGGTCAGTTAACCCATCACTGGTGTATAGTCAGGGTCAGTTAACCCATCACTGGTGTCAGTTAACCCCCTTTCACAAAGTTCCCAGTAAGTTACTGGGATAACATTGCAGGCACTGTGATTTACACTATTCACACGTGCAGCTACGTTCAGGAACATTTGCGTCTTGCACCCATTCACACATGACATACCAATGCCAGAACACTGGCCAAGGGGCAGTCCAGCAGATGGCAGTAAATGCACTAACTGCGGCTGCCAGCCACCATAAAACCTGCGGACTGAGAGAGCTCCTTATTTTGGAACCTGTCCAGTTGCCAGAAATGATTGAAAAGGAGCTTGTTTGCAAACAAAAGAAGCTGTATTGATATTGTTATCAGATCACCCAAAAGCATTGGCTCATTAACAGTGGCGGGTTAAAATAGTTCCTCAGCAAAGTCTTGAGATTTGTTTGCTCACTCTACACTTCAGACCGATCAGACATTAGACGTAACCCATACAGGAAATCTTCTGGCACTTTGCAGGGTAAGACTGCATGTGCGAAACGGCCGTTAGTTTAATCCCCATTCACTGGTGTATAGTTAGGGTTGGTCAAGCCTTCACTGGAGTACAGTTAGTGTAAGCCCCATTCACTGGTGTATAGTTAGGGTTGGTCAAGCCTTCACTGGAGTACAGTTAGTGTAAGTCAACCATTCACTGGTGTATAGTTAGGGTTGGTCAAGCCTTCACTGGAGTACAGTTAGTGTAAGTCAACCATTCACTGGTGTATAGTTAGGGTTGGTCAAGCCTTCACTGGAGTACAGTTAGTGTAAGTCAACCATTCACTGGTATATAGTTAGGGTTGGTCAAGCCTTCACTGGAGTACAGTTAGTGTAAGCCCCATTCACTGGTGTATAGTTAGGGTTGGTCAAGCCTTCACTGGAGTACAGTTAGTGTAAGTCAACCATTCACTGGTGTATAGTTAGGGTTGGTCAAGCCTTCACTGGAGTACAGTTAGTGTAAGTCAAACCGTACGTTTTTTTTTTAAATTATTATGGTTTGTTTTATTTAGCTTTTAATTGTTATTACATTCCTGTACTTCCCCGTCTGCAATTATATTGATGCCAGTGGGAATGACCACAACATCTATAATAAAAAGGCCATCCTTATTTGAAAGGTTAAAATGTATTGAATAGAAAAGGGCCTTTAGATTTGATCAAATATATCATTATAAGGTTTCTAAAGGAAAATAGAATTATATTGTTGTATAAATACAGGTTTTATCCATACTGCATGCTAATTTGTATTTACTGAACACACATCAAATATATACAATACAAGTTGCTGCTTACTTGCATTCATAGCAGTGCTCAGGTTGTCCACTAAAAGAAAAAGAAAGCTGTTAAAATTGTTCAAAAGTTGGGATAAACATTGGGATGCAGACCATTGGGATAGTATTCATATATCATTACATATGCCTAATTGGACTAGAAAATGTCATTCCACGTGAGGAATTACTTGTGCATAGGAATGCCCTTATCATTGAGATGAATGTAGTTGAGGTGGGGATCGAACCGACAACCCTCCGGTTGAGGAACACACTGTACCGCTGAGCGGTGCCGTCCAGATGACAGCAGGAAGGCATTTAGCTAGGCTCAATGTTATATCTATGGGAGTTTTTTTTGCATATCTGCAAATATCTCAAAAAGTTTACTAAAAAGAAAAATACATAGCACAACTTTACGGAGGTAGACCTTTGTAATGCAGTTTGAATGAAATCTCGAGGTTCAGCCGTTTAGCTTCCATTAATTGCAGAAATTTGGTGTGAAAAAGAATAATATGACGAAAAGCGATATCTAGGTTTTGCATTCCTATGCACACACACACACACACACACACACACACACACACACACACACACACACACACACACACACTGTGTTTGAAATTATAATTGTTAATGGATTAATTATTATTATTATTGGGGTGCATATGACCAGTACATATTATGATATTTAAAAATGTTCAATATGTAACAATTTGTTGTTACAAGATTGTAAAATGACCATGTTATGTCATCAGAGTTTAGGGAAACATGCTATGTCTAAATACAGGCTTCTCTCACTACAATAGGACAGCCAGTATGTTGTCATTTAAAATGTCAGTTCCGGGTCGGAGCGTTAGTTTTTGTTTTGGCGATGTGATTCAATGTTCTCGGAGTATCCCTGGTTACCAGATAGGAGACCAATGTGCTGTGACACAGTGTGCTGCAGCCATGGATGCAAGGAAACAAACTAGATCAACTGCGATTGTACTAGATTTGACCCAACCTAAAAAGCCTTGGGGGATTTCAAGACGGATGCCACATGAGCTGGTTCATAATTTGCAAACAATAAATAATGCAAACGAATACATTAGCTGATCAACTGTAGAACTCAATGCTGCTTGTCGTTGTCAAAATGTAAACATTACGTTGCACTTGGTTCATCTTGCAATTGTGTTTGTTCATTGTCCTCAACCTGGCAGCCCGTGTGTGCTTGTGTCTGGGGAGGAGGAGGCAGGAGTAGACCAACTCTTTCCAGTATTTTGAATTTCAAAGGCGGTACCCATGCTAATTGCTTGGTGTCAATGTTACATACTATACCTTTGAAAATAGTGTTGTTTTTTTCATCGCCTCATATTCTTTTAATTCTTTTTCATACAACTATAACAAACACACAACATTGAACAAAAAGTGAAACACAACATTGAACCACAGCACTCACTTGACGTCCTGTTGTCCTCTGTCTCTCTGTAGAGCCGGCTGACACGCTCCACCAACTCCCACTTCTCACAGCAGCCCGAGTAGTTCACAAAGTTCCTGGCCAGAATCTCCTTCAGCTGCCGGACCGACAGGCCCTGGATGTCCCGTGGGCCCGACAGGTCCGACAGTGAGGCCCTGGCCCGGCACCGCGTCTGAGGGCTCACCTGGGAGGGCAGAGGTCAGAGGTCAGAGGACACCATGAGGATCAATCCTTTGAAAACAATGGAGCAGCTATTCATCTTTTCCTGATAAACCTACGTTGTACTGAAATTACTGAACCTACTGAATGGTACATAACTGCATAGTTTTTACATATGCAAATGTTATTCATTTCCTCTCCATCAAATAAGATTATAAAATTCATATGATAAAATCAATAAATCACCTCAGGTGTGTGGTTGCTTGGGTCCAAGTTGAGGAGGGAGATAGACATGGCATCTCCCATGTCCTGCACCACAAACAAAAACAAACACACCTCAAGATGAGGGTGCAGTACATAATGCTGCACCACAAACAAAAATATGTCACACATGTCATTTTGAGTAGTTAAAATGATCTTTTAAGATATCCATAAAACAATTTTGACTTGTTACAAATATATGTTCACATGTAGAAATTGCATTTTGACAAGTCATAACTGATTTACAGATATCTAGTCTTACCTACGGTACCTTTAAAGTGATGGTTCGGAGTGAAATTCACCCTGAGGTAATTTACACCAATAGTCATGCTAAATACCCCCTCGGATGCATTTTTAGCGACGGTCAATATTTATCAAGTTTAGGGTTATCAGCCGAAAGACTTCGTACTGGAGTGATGGTACAGTTTGTACATGTCGTCAATGACTACTAATAATGCATGGATTGTTACCCAACTTCTGTAGTAGTACATATATGGTCTGTACTCACAAAACGAGGCATTTTAAAGTTTGTAAGTACACCAGGAGTTTATTTCAAAGAGCACTTTTCTGATAGCTTCAACTAGCTGTTGCTAAGGCTACCGCTGCGTCGACGTCTCTTCCGTCTTTCCGGATAAGTTCGTAAAAGTCCTCTTCAAAACTCACAAGTGTAAGGAAAAGGTCAGTGAATTCAACACTCCATCGAAATGTATTGACAACTGGAATAATTGAATACTTGAAATTAGATGGAGTGTTGAATTCACTAACCTTTTGCTGTCAGAGCTGCTCACCTGGTTGCTGTCAGAGCTGCTCTCCTGGTTACTGTCAGAGCTGCTCACCTGGTTGCTGTCAGAGCTGCTCACCTGGTTACTGTCAGAGCTGCTCACCTGGTTGCTGTCAGAGCTGCTCACCTGGTTACTGTCAGAGCTGCTCACCTGGTTGCTGTCAGAGCTGCTCACCTGGTTACTGTCAGAGCTGCTCACCTGGTTGCTGTCAGAGCTGCTCACCTGGTTACTGTCAGAGCTGCTCACCTGGTTACTGTCAGAGCTGCTCACCTGGTTGCTGTCAGAGCTGCTCACCTGGTTACTGTCAGAGCTGCTCACCTGGTTGCTGTCAGAGCTGCTCACCTGGTTACTGTCAGAGCTGCTCACCTGGTTACTGTCAGAGCTGCTCACCTGGTTGCTGTCAGAGCTGCTCACCTGGTTACTGTCAGAGCTGCTCACCTGGTTGCTGTCAGAGCTGCTCACCTGGTTACTGTCAGAGCTGCTCACCTGGTTGCCGTCAGAGCTGCTCACCTGGTTACTGTCAGAGCTGAGGTCCCTGCTGAGTGGCTCGTCATCAGGAGGGGCGGCGAGGGACGCCGGCTCCACAGCCGACCGGCCCAGCCGGCCGGGGGGCGTGTGCAGGGGGCGGAGGCTGTCACGCTCCTCCATGTGCTGCTGGTGACCTTGCTCTTCATCTTGGTGGCCGTGGTGTCCCTGGGAGCCGCGGTGGCCCAGCACCAGCTCCACCAGGTCCTCCTTCTCCCGGCAGGTGTCAGTGGGGACGCCCCGCAGCAGCAGGTACTGCCGCAGCTCCTTCACTCGCAGCCGCAGCAGCTGGGGCCTGTGGAACGCCGTGGCCTTCAGCAGGGCGCAGGTTGTGCAGACGCGCTGGCTCTCCTGAAGCAACGAGCACAGCGAGCAGAAGCACTTCCTGCAGTCGCAGCAGATATGCTGATGTGCATGCATTTGGGGAGAGAGAGAGAGAGAGAGAGAGAGAGAGAGAGAGAGAGAGAGAGAGAGAGAGAGAGAGAGAGAGAGAGAGAGAGAGAGAGAGAGAGAGAGAGAGAGAGAGAGAGAGAGAGAGAGAGTTAACCTAGTGAGGTAGATAGTGTATGAATTAAGCGCACACTATAGAAGGTGCATGACTGACGCAAGTCTTCCATTAATCTATATCAGAGAGCTAAAATCATGGCCATATTCCATCTTTGAGAACACAAGGTAAGTATTGCAATCAATTCAATGTGAAAACACAGTCACAGCATTTTTTCCAATCATCCACATCTGGTTGTTCCTCCTAGGCAGTGGAGACAGAAAGACAGAGATGTCTTCAAAAGTAACAAACATCAAAGGAACTGCATGCATGTCATGGGAGCATGTTTGTCTGCATGCTGGTGAATAAAGAGGTCCAGAGCTCAGTGGATCCTTTGAAAGCTTAAGGCAGAACAGCAGGACCACGGACGCTCACTGAGACCAGAGTCTGTGCTGTGGCCTGCCATCATCACTAACAGGTGTTTCCTTTGGTTTGAGGGTTCAAGTTATCCTCACCAGTACTGAACTGATGGTGTAATAGTACGTGTCACAAATCCATGAGAGACTGAATCAGATCAAATCAGTATCAAGGAAACCCAAATGATAAAACAAGCATTTTGACTTTCATGTTCAGGAGAACTGTGCTCAATACAACATCGATGCTTGGGTTAGAGACCTTTTCATATGCATTAGATACATTGTATCTATGGCTGGCTGGGGGTTATATGGATGGATATACGTATACATGGATGCAGATTTTCGGGAGGGATTACATGTTTATGTTTCAGGAATTCCAGAAAACTCTGAATCTGTCCTCTTTAAGATGTTCTGGTCACCATTCTAGTTTACCAAATATATGGAATGCTTCAATAAATATGATCAAACAATTGCGTCAAACAAACAATTGCGTCCTATTTAAGCCCGCCGTCACCTGTAATTGTTCAGCCAACTTACCTTGCGTCTGAACACTGAGAACGCCTGACCACAGGCTCTGCACAGCAGGCTCGGGCTCCCCGCGGAGGTCGGGGGATACGTCGAGTACCCCGCATTTGGCGCAAAACGAAAGGGTCCAGCGCCAGCTCCAAAGCCTGGCTGCTGCCCTCTCACTGCCCCAGTGCCCATGAGCTCAGTCAGCAGCCCGCAGCACGAGGCCCACACGGACGAGGCCCCCGCCTGACGTTTACCAAGAAACAATACAGGGGATTATGTTCATGTGCTTGTCTGCTCGTGTGTTCCGAGCCCTTTCGAGCTCCACACAGTATTCGTGCAATCCAAAACAGCAGCACGATCATATTGTTAGAAAATACTGTTGACATTTATCTAGTGCAGAAGTAAATACATGCTAAATACATGCAAAAACAATTTGCGAGAGATTAAACAGCCCCAAGACACACCAACACCAACACCAACGTTAAACAAATGCCTTTGCGACGCGTAATCTGTTGGGACATTCCCAATTCAGATCTATGTGTTCACACTAGCAATAATATATAGAAACTATGATTAATAAGTTTATCTGGTAAAGTGAACTAACTACATGACACCCATTATCCAATAAGCTCTATTTTAATAATCAATGTATTTGTATGAAGCCATCCAAGTACATCTGTCTAGTAAGCAGTGTTTGGCCACCTCTTTAGTAGGTAGGTAGTAGGTTCTAATCCCCACTAAAACAAAGGGAGCTCCGAGAGCTGCTAACTGCAGAAAACATTCGACTCGGGCTAGCAGCGTTATCACAATGACGCTAAACACTCATAATTACGGAACCAAACCTTCATCGCAGCTCCAGTTTGTTAACTGTGAAAGGACAGACGAACGGTGCGATCATTGCAACGAATAGCGTCACTTTTTAGATAACCTATCTTTCTTGGTTCACATCCATCGGGATGAAGGACTACAGCACAGTGACCTCATCTTTTAGTCTACCAATAGCAACGCATTTCGGAGATGCGCACAAGGCGGCAAGAGCATTTTTCTTTCCCAAAGTTCATGTACCGACAAATATTACTTGCATATTTCAAATCAATGCAAATTCAAGATTGTATAGTGTTTGTATTCAAGTACATCTGATTGACGCTGCGTACGTACCTGCTAACACGGCCCACATGAGTCTCAAAGTGTGATTTTAATGTAAATGTGTTGTTTTAGCACGCCTGCTGTATCTGTCAGATATAAATGAGATCATATATTTTCATCTATGAGTAAAACGTGCTCGCCTTATCAAGTTTATTCCATAACAATCACATGCATTACAATAACACATTCAAGGAAGTGTAGCCTACTGTATATATTCAAGAGAGAAGGGAACAAGATGGACCATCAAATATACAATATATGTTACATCAAGTACATATAGGCCTAGGTCTATGATTTTGTATTATATAATTATTTTGAGGTCCTTAACATATATCTATATCTATAGACATATATAGATAGATATAGTTATAGATATAAAGATCTATATCTATCTATAGATAGATATAGCATAACACCATAACATCTTCTATTTTTATTTTGTAATGTGTCTTGATTGCTAATACAGCAATAATGACACATATCGAGTGTGCTGTACTCGATTGCGCGGGCTTGGGGAATATGTGACGTATATTAAAGTGGACCAGAGGAGGGTTGTTTGAAGCGACACATTTTCGTTCAAACACACAATACATTTTAATGACACGCACGTAGTGATTTATCTTCCTGTGTGACTACGTGTATTATTGTTTTGGGGTTTTTTTTTACCTGACAAGCGGTCCTTTTTCCCGTTAGTGAACTTGCTGGTTAGCTAGCTCGTTGAGGGCTGCAAACTCGACAATCTGACATCTTAATGTTCGTTTAAGACGCGTCATTTTCAAACAATGGCAAGCGTACACGAGAGTTTATATTTCAACCCAATGATGACAAATGGAGTAGTTCACGCCAATGTGTTCGGTATTAAAGACTGGGTGACACCGTACAAAATCTCCGTTCTTGCCTTACTATACGAGATGACTACGTCCAAGATTGCTCTGCAAGAAAGAAGACGGCTCAACAAACTGATTTTGCCTTTACAACAGGTACACCACACGCACGCATTAGGTATTTTGCAAATATTCCACAATACTATAATTGTCCTCATGAGTTTCATGAGTGTTTGTTTTTCGTTTTGCAATCATCATTAGGGTCCAGACCTGACACTTGTCCAGTTCCTTAAAACTGTTGAGGATTGTTGCCCTCAAACTGCATACGCTGTGAAACGCCGGTAAAGTGAATGTCTTCATGAATGTGTCTAGCTTTAGGCTTTCACCTGCTGTTTGCAGTGTGCCATTTGAATGTACATATCATCACAGGTTGCGTGAGATGGCCGATGGCGAACTTAAGGACATGGAATACTTCTTCACAACCCTCCCCACTCCGTTTACTGCCTTTGACTCAGAGGCATATAAAACAAGTGTTGTTGGTGAGTATAGTTTGCATTCTGTTTTGAAATGCCTCTTTAGACTCTTTTGGGCTATTTGTTGTCTTCTTGGCTACTTCTTAACGGCAATAGCTTCCTCCTTCCTAGGTCTGTTTATTCGACACATGCTCCTAGCATACAACAAGCTATCCTTTAGCCAGGTGTACAAGCTGTACAAGTCCCTGCAACAATACTACCATATTCACTATGCCAATCCGACTGATGGGCATTTGAATTTGCCGGCATTGGTCGCCGATGATTTGGATATGGATCTCACCAGTACTGAAGACACTGTAGGGGACAAGATGGAGAAGGCGTTTGACTCCCTCCTGCTTACATCAGAGCTTCGGTTAGTGATGCTTTTCATTATCCGGTACGAAGTCTGTCTTCTGAGTTATGCAAACACAGAGCTGAACCAATGGTTATAGGGACTATATAAAATGTTAAATGTTTGATAGTTTAGAGTTTAGCGAGGGCCTGCACACCTTGGAAGACTTATTTGCAGGTGCAGCTTTTCAAGGTTTCAACTTTTGAGTAGTACAAAGGAAGAGCGCAACACTGCTGCTTTACCACTTTATTTTCTCTCTCTCTCTGATGAAGGCCTGGTGCCCAAACGTCAGCACGCACCCAGAAAATAAAGTGGGGACTGTAAAGCAGCGGGGTTGGACTCTTCCTTTGTACTAAACAAATGATTGTTCAGAGTTGACATGTTGGTTTATTGGATGTTAACAAGACACTTTGTATTTCTTAGAAATGATGATGCAGTGAGCAGAGGGCCCCTCTCCCAGAAACAAGCAGAATACTTTCTTGCCAAACAGGTGAGCATGGGGGGGTTATATTGTATGTTACAGGTTATATTACACAAGTAACCTGGTAAAAGCACGTCTTGGGTCAGACTGGGTGAAGCCTTTCTCGGCTGTGAAAAGACGGACTCTTTATGAAAGACAGTTTATGAAACACCTTTCTCCTCCAAGGCATACCTCCTGAAGAATGATGATAACAAAGCTCTGAGGCCTGCCGCTCTCCAGGAGGAACTCAACAACATGCTCAAGTTTAACCCAGACTTTGCTGAAGCAGTGAGACTCCATTTACACACACCTCAGAACAACCATCATTGAGGAGTTTGTGTTGTTTTTGTTTGTTTGTGTTTTCTGGACATTTCTTAGTGAATGAAGGCAAGCATTACTTGGCACCATTCCTTTCTGGGCATATCCTCAGTAACTGCACACAGAGACCCAGGAAATGATCTGGTAATATATCTTTCCCTAACGTTCTTAGTTCATCTTCTATCATTTCTTCCCCCACCCCTCCCAGCATTACTTGAATTACCTGAACAGCATGCGCGTCCAGGACATCTACATCTCCACCCACAGTCTACTGCACTACTTTGACCGCCTCATCTTGTCTGGGAGTGAGGGGAAAAGCAACGGGGACGAAGGCTACGGACGTAGTCTTCGCTATGCTGCCCTCAATTTGGCCAGCCTCCACTGCCGCTTCGGCCACTAGTGAGTACAAGGGTGTCCAACTCTCTGTCCAAAGATACATGGGTTCAATCCCCATGTCCACAGCCTACCCTTTAAGCATTCTGGAGCAAGATGTCAAACCCCTACTTGCCTAACATGTCACTGTGCAGTGTAAAGTGTGTCCCTTATGCACCACTCTTTATGGGCATGTAGTCAACAGGCAGACCTCGCTCTGCAAGAGGCGATCCGCATTGCCCAGGAGTCCAACGATCACGTATGCCTTCAGCACTGCCTGGTAAAAAACACTGTTATTCTGTGATGGATCATTTATTTCCAAACAAGTTTGCCACTTGTCTGGTTGTTTCTCATTGTGTGTCTTTGTGTTTTGGTCTGTTCATCAGAGCTGGCTCTACACGCTGGAACAGATGAAAGGATCCGACAGCTCAGTGCTGACGGAGGACTCTGTGAAAATGGCTGCCCACTTCTGCCTGCCGGTAGGAGAGGAAGGTCTTTGTAGATAGAATTAGTGTAGCTCTGATGCAACAGATGCTGTTCTGCTGGATGTACACCTTTCTGAAGGTCCATCTCTATAAGTATTAGTGCCCAATATAAACTAGATTCAATGTAAAAATTGAATCGTATTGAAATGTTCTCTCATCTGAAAGTGAAAAATGAAATGCTGGGTGGGCATGTACATTTTGCAGTGTAATAGACAAAAAAATACTAATGTCTGGTTTGCTATGCTAAGTAAGTAAGTAAGTAAGTAACTAATATTTTGACTGAAGTCCCTTCTAATTTTTCTTTTTATAATCTGGACACATTTCACTGCAAAATGTTTACTGGTTTGTTCCGGTCGATTACATATTAGCACCACGGCATGAAGAATCTCTAGTTAGGATAGATGTGTATGCTGGATGTACACTGAAGTGGACTTACAGTCCCAAAACCAAACCTTGTGTTTTTTGAAGGTGCTTGCACACTGCCCCAATAAACACCAAACAACACAGGGCCGGTGTGCTATAAGTTGGTGGTTATATGTAACATTGGTGCCAAATATGTTGAATTGGTGTTGGCCAATTTCAGCCAATGTTCCATAGGTGGGTTTGTTGGCATAGTCTGCATCACTTTTAGAGCTGACCACACACATTCTTTGGGGTACATGGCTTGAAAACAAAACTGTCTTGTTTGTAACGTATCTCATTAGATGTTGGAAGTCGATTCTATAAGTTGAATTGCGATCCTTCTGCGAAATGATTCTTTTTTAGTTTTTACACCCCTAATGTGTTATATTGTAGAAAGGTTTGTTTGAAGACTAATGAGGTGGACTACATGAGGTGGGCTACATGAGGTGAACTACATGAGGTAGACTACATGAGGTGGGCTACATGACGTGGACTACATGAGGTGGGCTACATGAGGTGGGCTACATGAGGTGGGCTACATGAGGTGGGCTACATGAGGTGGGCTACATGAGGTGGACTACATGAGGTAGACTACATGAGGTGGACTACATGAGGTGGACTACATGAGGTGGACTACATGAGGTGGACTACATGAGGTGGGCTACATGAGGTGGACTACATGAGGTGGACTACATGAGGTGGACTACATGAGGTGGACTACATGAGGTGGGCTACATGAGGTGGGCTACATGAGGTGGACTACATGAGGTGAACTACATGAGGTAGACTACATGAGGTGGGCTACATGAGGTGGGCTACATGAGGTGGACTACATGAGGTGGGCTACATGACGTGGACTACATGAGGTGGGCTACATGAGGTGGACTACATGAGGTGGGCTACATGACGTGGACTACATGAGGTGGACTACATGAGGTGGGCTACATGAGGTGGACTACATGAGGTGGGCTACATGAGGTGGACTACATGAGGTGGGCTACATGAGGTGGACTACATGAGGTGGACTACATGAGGTGGGCTACATGACGTGGACTACATGAGGTGGGCTACATGAGGTGGACTACATGAGGTGGACTACATGAGGTGGACTACATGAGGTGGACTACATGAGGTGGACTACATGAGGTGGACATGTGATTTGGGAAGTACACCTAAGCTGCCAAAGACACAGCTGTAGGCTACGCGCCAGCTGGAATCTCAGTTACTCCTCACTTATTATTTATTATTATTATTATTATTACTAAATATATTACACACACGACATTTCATTACACCTTTAATAACAAAGTAAAAGGTATAATATGTAACATTTGCGCCTAAATTTGACTAACAATGACTAGACCTATGTTATGTATGTTGTTGAGCTGTGTACTTTTCAATTCAGCAGGGACCTAATTTATTGATATCATATTTCGATATTGATTGAAGACTTTACTTGGGTCGGTCATTTGATTTCGATTTTATTTATTTTTTTTTAAACGATGGGACCCGCAATCTAAAGTGTGTATATTCGTATTTAATTGTATTTAATGTTAAAACGTTATAAGATTGCAACAGTTCATGAAGTTATTTTTTGTATGATTGTTTGACCATGGATGACAGTGCTGAGCTACCACGCATACCATTGTCTGTTTGGGTAGTCAAGTCAGCTAATGGTTAGTTAGCAAGTTAATGTTATTTTACTTGAGAAGGAAGTAAGAATGAAATGACTGTGAATAAACCATTTATAAAGAACTCGTCAGTGAACATGATAGATTCAGATAGATTTTCACGGCTAATGCTGGTGAAGACAACAACTTCACGACGCCACTAAACTGTAATTGTCTTGATTGTGTGACACTACAGACATAAGTCTTAACCCTGATCCCTGTAGCCCTTAAAATGAGCATCTGCAACAATGTTTTTTGAGAGCATATTT
>JAXIVH010000015.1:660013-769150 GCA_036785325.1 Urophycis tenuis | reverse complement strand
CTTTTGTGTCTAGATTGCAATAGTTTAAGAAGCCCCAAACTGTAGGGGATGTTGATATGACCATGCTGTGATCTCTACTCTTGATTGATCAGGATCTGGGACTAGAAGGCAGTTCGCTGAATGACATCCTGTATAAGAACGCTGCCTTCCTCAACCTGGTGGACCCCATCTCCCATGACCTGCTGCTCAGCCTGGCTCGTGAGATGCAGTGCCCCAAGAAGGTGAGCTTCCAAAAAATGGCTCCACTGTGCTGTTCCACCGGACACATAAGAGTAGCATTTATGGTTCCCCCTGCAATTTCCTTTTCCTATGGCTCATTTCACATTCAATACATGTTTTGTGTTGATTTTGCCATCTATTTATTTTTATGATTTAATTATGGATATACTCTTATGTAATCGTTGTATTTTACATGTAAAGCATAGATAGACAATAATGACTTCTGCAGCATTACAACTTTTAGATTCATTGTAATTTCCTGTCTTATGCAACGCTATTGGGGGAACAGGAAGAAGAATCATGAATAGACCTGCCCTGTCTTGTAGGTCCCTACAAGATAGTGAACCAGCTGAAGATCAACCATTCGTCATTATTTAGCTCAAGCTTTCCCCACCAGATCATCCCCTACTCTATGTAGCACGCTGATATAAACCACTCTGGTGGACAGGCATTGAGTATGCTCACGTTGTGTTGTGTTTTTGTAGTGTGTTGTAATGCGTTCTGTTGGGTTGCGCCATGTTCTATCGTGTTTCCTATGTTGTGTTGCATGAATCCATTGGATGTGATGTGATGGATTCAACACCCATTTTCTTGCTTTGGCAAGGCACTTAAATTGTGTTCGGAGCTTCATGGAGCAGAGATGGTACCTCATTAAACCGATGTTATTTGTGTACAGCTGAGAAAAAAAGCCAGACAGGCATTGTCATTCACCAAAACAACAACAGCAAAACACAACAGCTTGTGCATGTTCAGTATGAACCAGTGAATGCTAAAAGCCGTGTGTGTGTTTATTGTGAATGCTCACAATAAATTGTCAACATATTGTTATCCCTGTACTCTTCCATTCAGCGGGGCTCTGAAAAGCTTCTCTCCTGGTTACTCCCACAGGACACAGACACCATCAAGTCCTCAGACAAGATCTGCAGGCAGCTTATCTACCACCTGACTCCTCATTCCAAGTGGCTGAGGCAGAGCATGTCGAGACGCAAGTCCCAGGCCTGGTGAGTTGGAGCTGAGCCGCCTGGTCTGGACTGAAGCTGCAGTGTGGCCCAATGAGGGCTGCCATGGTGACTGTAGCTGTCAATCATCTTTAGGTTAATGACTGTGTTAATGTCTCACAAGATAGTACAACAGCCAAGGACTGTCATCTTTGTTGTCTGGTTTTAGATCACGACAGCAAGGCGTAGAGAAGCCATGCTTGGAGGATGAACAGCATCCTATGAAATGAATGCAAATGAATCAGCTTGCAAAGAGCCAAGGTTTTGTGCACAGAGTAATCCAATTTAATATATGAAGAAGCTCACATTCCTTATTCAAATAATTCCTGGCTCTATACATCTACATTTACATTTAGGGATTTAGCTGACACTTTTATCCAAAGCGACTTACAATAAGTACATTTGTCAGAAGAAGGTGAAACATTTCATTGCTGTTAATACAGTAAGCAAGTCACTAGAACAAGTTTCAAGAATTCCAATTGCTAGGTTAACCATTGCTAGTATACAACATCTCTGGCTAAGTGCCTAAGTTACAAAGAGCAATTATAAAGATGGATGTTATGCAGGGTTCAGGTGAACTCTGAACAAGTGAGTCTTGAGTCTCTTCCGGAAGATGAGTCCTGACATTGGCAGGGAGCTCGTTCCACCACCGCGGTGCCAAAAAGGAGAAGAGTTGTGATTTTGTCCTCCGACCTTTTCCTTGAAGCCTGACTGATGGGGATCAAGCAAGTTGTTTTCTGAGAGATAGGTGGGCAGTTGGTTAGAGACTGGACATTCCAGGGTTTTAGAAAGGAATGATAGCAGAGATACTGGTTTTTCGTTCTGGATGAGTGGTTTGACTCAGGCAGTTGTGAAGGGTGCTGGGATGAGGCCTGAGGTGAGGGAGGAGTTAATGAGGTTGGTGATGAACGGTAGGATGTCAGTAGAGATGGTCTGGAGGAGGGAGGAGGGGATGGGGTCAAGGGGACAGGTGGTTGCAACGAGTCTCTGGACCAGTCTCTGGACCTCTGTAGCCCTGTAGACAGCACTACAGTACAATTACCTGCGGATGCAGACATTTTATTTATTTATTGGGACCTTTTTGGTCTTTATTTGTCATTCCCATATTTTTTTAGATATGGGAATGAAATGTGTTCTCTGCATTTGACCCATCCTATGGTACATAGGAGCAGTTGGCTGCTAGGTTCAGCGCCCGGTGAGCAAGTTGGGGTTCAGTGTCTCAAGGACACTACGAGATGCAGACAGTTTGGAAGTGGGGATCATGGGGATCTAACCGCCGAGCCTACGGTTAGTGGACGACCCGCTCTGTCCACCCGCTCTACCCACTGAGCTACTGCCGCCCCTTGTAATGGCATAGACCTGCAAAATGAGAACCACACACTGTTGCTCTGATACTACAGGCATCAGTGCAGAATGTATGGGACAATTGTAAAAATACAATTACACTGTCTCAGTGCAGTTTGACTCGCTTGCACAAGGCTTTTGTGGTGCCAGCAGTGTGTGTGAGTCAACCTTTAAAATGGCAGACATTGCATTAAACCAACACTGACAGTTGGTTTACCTACATCTCTTTTCATATAAAAGTCCTGTGTTGTTGTCTTCATGAGACTCTGCTTGGAGACGGTCTGCCACTAGCTGGGACAGCAGGGGCAACATGAATCATTTATAGTAACTGAAAAAAGCTCCTACATAACACAGGATTCTCATAGTGTATCCCAGTGTCCATCTGGGACACTCTTTTGGCCACTGATGACAAAATCTATCTCCACTTGCTAGAAATGCATAATCCATCCATCCATCCATGTCCTTCGCTTATCCGGGGTCGGGTCGCGGGGGCAGCAGCCTGAGGAGAGAAGCCCAGACTTCCCTCTCCCCAGCCACTTCGTCCAGCTCTTCCGGGGGGATCCCGAGGCGTTCCCAAGCCAGCCGAGAGACATAGTCCCTCCAGCGTGTCCTGGGTCTTCCCCGGGGCCTCCTCCCGGAGGGACGTGCCCGGAACACCTCCCCAGGGAGGCGTCCAGGAGGCATCCTCACTAGATGCCCGAGCCACCGCAACTGGCTCCTCTCGATGCGGAGGAGCAGCGGTTCTACTCTGAGCCCCTCCCGGATGACCGAGCTTCTAACCCTATCTCTAAGGGAGAGCCCGGACACCCTGCGGAGGAAACTCATTTCGGCCGCTTGTATTCGCGATCTCGTTCTTTCGGTCACTACCCACAGCTCGTGACCATAGGTGAGGGTAGGAACGTAGATTGACCGGTAAATCGAGAGCTTCGCCTTTAGGCTCAGCTCCTTCTTCACCAGGACGGACCGGTGCAGAGCCCGCATCACTGCCGACGCCGCACCGATCCGTCGGTCAATCTCCCGCTCCATCCTCCCCTCACTCGTGAACAAGACCCCGAGATACTTGAACTCCTCCACTTGAGGCAGAATCTCCTCCCCGACCCGGAGAGTGCACTCCACCCTTTTCCGGCCGAGAACCATGGCCTCGGATTTGGAGGTGCTGATCCTCATCCCAGCCGCTTCACATTCGGCTGCGAACCGCTCCAGTGAGAGCTGAAGGTAAAGGCCCGATGAAGCCAACTGGACAAGATCATCTGCGAAAAGCAGTGACGCAATCCTGAGGCCACCGAACCGTAACCCCTCAACGCCCTGGCTGCGCCTAGAAATTCTGTCCATAAAAGTTGTGAACAGAATCGGTGACAAAGGGCAGCCCTGGCGGAGGCCAACTCTCACCGGAAACAGGCTCGACTTACTGCCGGCAATGCGGACCAAGCTCTGGCACCGGGAGTACAGGGACCCGATGGCCCGTAACAGCGGGCCCGGTACCCCATACTCCCGGAGCACCCCCCACAGGGCTCCCCGAGGGACACGGTCGAACGCCTTCTCCAAGTCCACAAAGCACATATAGACTGGTTGGGCGAACTCCCATGCACCCTCGAGTACCGCGCCAAGGGTATAGAGCTGGTCCACAGTTCCACGGCCGGGACGAAAACCACATTGCTCCTCCTGAATCCGAGGTTCGACTATCCTACGGACCCTCCTCTCCAGGACCCCCGAATAGACCTTACCGGGGAGGCTGAGGAGTGTGATCCCCCTGTAGTTGGAGCACACCCTCCGGTCCCCCTTTTTGAAGAGGGGAACCACCACCCCGGTCTGCCAATCCAGAGGCACTGCCCCCGATGTCCACGCGATGCTGCAGAGACGTGTCAACCAAGACAGCCCCACAGCATCCAGGGCCTTTAGGAACTCGGGGTGGATCTCGTCCACCCCCGGGGCCTTGCCACCGAGGAGCTTTTTAACCACCTCGGCGATCTCGGCCCCGGAGATAGGAGAGTTCCCCCCCCGAGTCCCCAGACCCTGCTTCCTCAGTGGAAGGCGTGTTGGTGGGATTGAGGAGGTCTTCGAAGTATTCCCCCCACCGATTCACAACGTCCCGAGTCGAGGTCAGCAGCGCCCCGTCTCTCCCATACACGGTGTTGACAGAGCACTGCTTCCCCCTCCTGAGACGCCGGATGGTGGTCCAGAACCTCCTCGAAGCCGTTCGGAAGTCCTTCTCCATGGCCTCACCAAACTCCTCCCACACCCGAGTTTTTGCCTCCGCAACCGCCGAAGCCGCGCCCCGCTTGGCCCGCCGGTACCCATCAGCTGCCTCAGGAGTCCCACGGGCCAAAAAGGCCCGGTAGGACTCCTTCTTCAGCTTGACGGCATCCCTTACCGCTGGGGTCCACCAGCGGGGTTCGGGGGTTGCTGCCGCGACAGGCACCGACGACCTTACGGCCACAGCTCCGGTCGGCCGCTTCAACAATGGAGGCACGGAACAAGGTCCACTCGGACTCTATGTCCCCCGCCTCCCCCGGGACATGGTTGAAGCTCTCCCGGAGGTGGGAGTTGAAGCTCGTTCTGACAGGAGATTCAGCCAGACGTTCCCAGCAGACCCTCACAGTACGTTTGGGTTTGCCAGGTCTGACCGGCATCTTCCCCCGCCATCGGAGCCAACTCGCCACCAGGTGGTGATCAGTTGACAGCTCCGCCCCTCTCTTCACCCGAGTGTCCAAGACATGCGGCCGCAAGTCCGATGATACAACTACAAAGTCGATCATCGAACTGCGGCCTAGGGTGTCCTGGTGCCAAGTGCACATGTGGACACCCTTATGCTTGAACATGGTGTTCGTTATGGACAATCCATGACGAGCACAGAAGTCCAACAACAAAACACCACTCGGGTTCAGATCAGAGTCTCAGAAATGCATAATAACAACAATAATTATAATAATAATTATATTTAAAAATAATACCTGCAGTATGAGGTAATCTCAATGTCAGAGACTCTCGCACGCACGCATGCAGGCACAGACACACACACACACACACACACACACACACACACACACACTTTCCAATTGTGTCTGTCAGATTGGATTGGCTCCAGAAGTTACTTCTCAAATGCTGTTTGAGTGAGTTGCCATGGCTGAATGTTTGGGCATGCATTTTAAATCTTAAATCTTAAATCCCATTTTAACAAGCATTTGCTGCCAGGCTGCTGGCAATGTATATATTCATATATACAGTATATATATACTGTATGTACTGTATATATGTGTATGTATATACATTTATACACAGATTGCTGAAACAGAAACAGTATTGATCAGCCCTTCATTATGTAGCATTAGTACTGCTGAGTTATTCTGATTGAAGTGCCAGACTGAATTCATGTCTGATGCACACTAAGTTTATTCATTTAAGTTTATTTGAGTTTTAGTTATTTAATTATGCAATTAGTCTTTTTTTAATTTTATATAACAAGGTGGCCAGTATGACTTGGGTCTAGTGAGAGATTTAGACACCAAGTGGAGTCATAAATGGAGAGTATTTTATGGTAAAGTACGATATTGAGGTGAAAAAAGCTTGCCAAATGTACAATATTTTGTCATATTGAATGCGTGTGATTCCTTGTGTGTGTCCCTGTACCGAGGAGGGTTTCTGTCTGGGGAAACAACACAGAGACATGCTTTATCAACTGTAGTAGAGACTGCTTCTATTGAGGTCAAGATTGCACCTTGCTGGTATGTATGTACAGTATGTATATCTTGATACAGGATCACATTGTATAATATCAGCAGGCATATATCATATATCAGTACATACATATGTTACCACATGTATGAAATCAGATGACTTTGTACATTTTGGTATATGAATATATTGGATATTTCCTGAATATGTTGCTCATTTTAATGTAATTACTGCTTATAGAAACAACCTTTTATCTGGGTAGCTGTGTTTAGCTTCTCCTATAGCATATTGCATATTTCTTTATTTATATATGCATATATTTCATCTGTTAAACAGATTCATTCTGTCAAACACGTGTGTGTTTGTGCTTGAATGTACAGTGTTGTACAGTTTTCTGGATAGTGTAGGAGCCGCCACACGCGTGTGTCCTCTCTGATATAAAATGGTAATGCACACTGCGCCACCATAGCTTTGTAACATATCACCCTTTTACTCCAAGCACTCTGATTTCAGTGTTTTTAACAGACAATCCTTACATTTAGATAGTACAGACAGCATTGGACTACGACTTGATTTGATTTAGACTCTATTAGACTTAAACTAGATTTTGGACTAGATTAGATGTAAACCAGATTTAATTTAGACTACATAAGACATACTCCAACTGTGATGGTATATTATTCATAATAGAGCAAATCTAAAACATTTCTGACTGCAACATCATTATTTGCAAGGTACAAGAATAGTTCATGATGGCACTTAATTAACAAATCTAAACAAAATGAAAAGTTATAATATGTATTTGAAGCTTCACTTGGCATTTTTACCATGTTTTGAGACAAGGTATCTGAGAATATTCTGTTGGTTATGTCGGTTAGACTCCATTGTTTTCAGGTATCTATGGCTGCATTCTGTTCTATGCAAGACAAATGGCGATTGATCATCCCCAGTCATCATCAGTATTAAGGTCCCTTAAGATGTAAAATATAAGCTGTGCTCTTTCCCCTCTGGAGGGAATATCTAAACTTAATAAGAATATCTTGCTTCATTATTGCTTGCATCATGCACTGTACACATCAATAGACAGAAATAGTGCCTTAAAGGGTAAGTTCAACATTGTTTTGAAAGCCTCACCAGATGTACATGTACTACCCATATTTTGCACCATTTGTGAATGCAAGAGTCCAATGCCAACATATGCAGTACTGTTTAATATAATGATGATTCATGAGCTGAAGCTTCAGCAGTCATGGCGCTCATTTGACTGGCTACCTCACATGTGCTTTTGCTCATTTCTTTCCCCCATTCTTCCTTTACTCATTTTTTGGTTCTATGTTTCCTGAAGAAGAGGCCTTTAACCCATCAGAATCCATTAGCACCTCCAGCCAGGTTGGGAGAGACCATTAGCCCTGTGCTTCTGGATGCAGATGTTTTCTTTTTTTGATATAAGAAAAAGGGGAGCGGGACAGTAGAGGTGGAGGAGAACAGAGGACTGGCGAAGGAGATGGAGGGACATTCATCATTAGACCTGGTTACCTGGTTAGGGACATTAGACCTGGTCATTAGACCTGGTTACCTGGTTAGGGACATTAGACCTGGTCATTAGACCTGGTTACCTGGTTAGGGACATTAGACCTGGTCATTAGACCTGGTTACCTGGTTAGGGACATTAGACCTGGTCATTAGAGCTGGTTACCTCTTTAGGGACATTAGACCTGGTCATTAGACCTGGTTACCTGGTTAGGGACATTAGACCTGGTCATTAGACCTGGTTACCTGGTTAGGGACATTAGACCTGGTCATTAGAGCTGGTTACCTCTTTAGGGACATTAGACCTGGTCATTAGACCTGGTTACCTGGTTAGGGACATCAGACCTGGTCATTAGACCTGGTTACCTGGTTAGGGACATCAGACCTGGTCATTAGACCTGGTTACCTGGTTAGGGACATTAGACCTGGTCATAAGACCTGGTTACCTGTTTAGGGACATTAGACCTGGTCATTAGACCTGGTTACCTGGTTAGGGACATTAGACCTGGTCATTAGACCTGGTTACCTGGTTAGGGACAGTAGACCTGGTCATTAGACCTGGTTACCTGTTTAGGGACATTAGACCTGGTCATTAGACCTGGTTACCTGGTTAGGGACAGTAGACCTGGTCATTAGACCTGGTTACCTGGTTAGGGACATTAGACCTGGTCATTAGACCTGGTTACTTGGTTAGGGACAGTAGACCTGGTCATTAGACCTGGTTACCTGGTTAGGGACAGTAGACCTGGTCATTAGACCTGGTTACCTGGTTAGGGACAGTAGACCTGGTCATTAGACCTGGTTACCTGGTTAGGGACATCAGACCTGGTCATTAGACCTGGTTACCTGGTTAGGGACATTAGACCTGGTCATTAGACCTGGTTACCTGTTTAGGGACATTAGACCTGGTCATTAGACCTGGTTACCTGGTTAGGGACATTAGACCTGGTCATTAGACCTGGTTACCTGGTTAGGGACAGTAGACCTGGTCATTAGACCTGGTTACCTGTTTAGGGACATTAGACCTGGTCATTAGACCTGGTTACCTGGTTAGGGACAGTAGACCTGGTCATTAGACCTGGTTACCTGGTTAGGGACATTAGACCTGGTCATTAGACCTGGTTACCTGGTTAGGGACAGTAGACCTGGTCATTAGACCTGGTTACCTGTTTAGGGACATTAGACCTGGTCATTAGACCTGGTTACCTGGTTAGGGACATTAGACCTGGTCATTAGACCTGGTTACCTGGTTAGGGACAGTAGACCTGGTCATTAGACCTGGTTACCTGTTTAGGGACATTAGACCTGGTCATTAGACCTGGTTACCTGGTTAGGGACAGTAGACCTGGTCATTAGACCTGGTTACCTGGTTAGGGACATTAGACCTGGTCATTAGACCTGGTTACCTGGTTAGGGACATTAGACCTGGTCATTAGACCTGGTTACCTGGTTAGGGACATTAGACCTGGTCATTAGACCTGGTTACCTGTTTAGGGACATTAGACCTGGTCATTAGACCTGGTTACCTTTCTAACACAGCATCCTGACTGGCCTTCAGAATCACCCCCTGTAGCAGTGTAGCCGTATTGTAAACGTTTATTGTGACATGCTCAAGTTTGTTCATAAACAACTAATGTAATGTGAGTGCGTCTTTGCACTCGTTGTGTTGCATATCCAGTTATGCACCACAGATGTGAAATATGTGTGTAAGGGTTTTTCAGGAATGATTTCAGAATAGCTGGAAGCCTCTATTGGGGATCTGAGCAGAATGTCCTTAGCACAGATAGAGGGTCAGCAGCACCACTAGTGACAGGTACTGTCATTTATGTTGCACACTCAACACTGGAGGATGTTATAATTCACACTGACAATATCCAAATTCAATGGAAGAAACACAGCACCTTTGAATATAGCATCTGGCAAGTAACTAACTACATAAATAGTAAGTACCTTAAATGGATTTTATGTAGAATTTACATGTACATGTACATTACATGTATAAATCACTTTAAATTGCCAATATATCAACAGGTTGTAAGTTGACTTAAAAGGTATGACTTGCAGAGAAATCACAGGGCAAAAGGAAGGCAGTGACTTGATATGATGATGATGATGATGATGATGATGATGATGATGATAGTGATGGTGATGATGATAATGATAATGATGATGATGATGATGGGGTGAGGATAATAATGATGCCAAAATGTCTGCTCTTTCATCACCTTGTAATGTAACATTTATTTATGATGAGAACTAAGCTCAGCCCAAGCCTTATGGTGCATGGCACAATAAGGCTTGGGCTGCTGGCTCATGGGGGATGTTTTGGCTCTCCTGTTGAATGTAACACATCCCGGCCACATCCCCATGTCTCTGTGACGGCCTTTCGCTGCTTTCCTGCCCACATGCTGCTCCATTTGACAGCACACACATGATGTGGCTGGGGCACGTGGTCCCAGAGCTCAGACACAGAGAGAACATAATACATACAGGATGTCATCTCCCCTCCCCCATTCAAGTCCCTTTTTTTCTGCATTCAAGGGGGATTTGTCCTTCTTGAATATGCCCCCTTGCAAGGTTGAATCCACTTAAGTTACTTTCAAGTTACAATGCTTTCTTTCTCTCTCTCTCAGCCTGAAGACCACCCTGCAGAAGAAGCTGTCCAGCGACACTGTGGATCTGTCCGGCATCCCCCTGTCCAGCAGGGATGTCCGGCAGGTGGCCTTCTACTTGCAGAACAACGGTGATGCCGTTGTCTCCGTGGACATCAGTTTCACGGAGCTCCACGATGACAACCTGAGGCTCCTCCTGCCCCTGCTAGGTGTCATGCCCAAACTGGGCACGTTGGCCCTCAATGGCAACCGCCTCACGCTGGCCATCGTCAAGGACCTGACAGAGATGCTGAAGGAGCCCAAGCAGTTCTCCAGCCTGGCGTGGATAGACCTGGGCAACAACGTGGACATCTTCACCATGCCCCAGCCACTGCTGGTGGCTCTGCGCCGGCGCTGCAGCCTGAAGAGCAGTCTGCCCACAATCTACGAGTACACTGAGGGTCAGCCCTACTGCTACCACCTGGAGACCTCCATCGAGGACCCCAGTCTCTACGAGGAGGACGAGCAGGCGGACGGGGATGGGGAGGTGGAGGGAGACGAGGAGGAACTGGAGGAGGATGAAGAAGTGGGGAACAAACCCGAGTTGGAGCCCTGGGGCATCGGGGGGAAGCGGCTCTCCAAGGACTTCACCCTTCACTTCTGCCAGAGGTGATGAGGGGAGAACTCCACGCTTTGTGTTGGCCACTGTGGTTGAAAAGGTCTTCCCACAGCACCCTGCTGGTTCCTCTGCCCCCCTGTCCCCACACAATGAGCCCAGTCACCCTTTGACCCTTTCAGCGCCCCTACCCCCACCAAGACTCAACTTCTACCACCAAACCTCCACCACTCTAATCCAAAATCCTTTTCCCAACACCGGGCCACCAACCAAACCAAACATCTATGACTAAACACAGACAAGTACATGGGACAACGGCGACAGACGACTTACTGTGTTGGCGGATGGTGCTCTTGGGAATCAGGTGTGGTTTCATTGGAGGGGGGGCTGAACGAATCCCTGAACAGGTATCTTCTCTCTTTCACCTCTCTCTTTATTTGTCTCTCTCGCTGTATTGGCGATGACAGCAGCTTGAGGAGCCGGTCCAGAGGAGTTTAGATCAGTCAGTTGGATTGAGGAGCGGCATGCCGGCCAACATATGGGAGTGGAGCCTACAGTTTGCTTTAGATAATGAATAAAAAGGCCCACCAGATCTGTGCTCTCCACCTGAAGACCAGGGGCCGCTCTCTGACACTGACGCTGCCTCGCGCCACATTGTGTCGGTGTCTGTTAATCTCCCAACAAAAGCTGTGACACAAACCGACTGCACAGCCCATGACCCACCACGTGACGCCAGCAAAACTGCTAGGTCAAGACTTTTTCTTTTGCACCCCTCCTCCAACACACACACACACACACACACACACACACACAACCCCCCCACCCCTCCTCCAACACACACACACACACACAACCCCCCCACCCCTCCTCCAACACACACACACACACACACACACACACACACACACACACACACACACACACGACCCCCCACCCTTGCGTGCACCTTGTGAATACGTGTTCCACGCGTGTCGACCCCAACACTAAACATGGCTCTGTTGTACTTCACAGACAGTATGTGTGTGCCTTTGTGCGAACAAAGCAATCCTAGGAGAAGAGGAAGGTACTTCACGATGGATAGCTGACTTCTCTGAATTTGTCATTTTGTTCTTGTACATGCCTACATCTGATATGAACTGGAAGATTATATGTTATTTAATGTCAGACTTCCAGATGGGCCCATCCAGTGTATCTTCTTGATGTGTTAGCTGTACTTCAACGTTTATGTGTACTTATTTGTTGTCCTGGGTTTTGTTGAGGCTCAGCCATGCTGTTATCAAGAGCTGGAAACCACTTGACTAGTTCATCTATGTTAGAAGTGTCATCATTGTATTAATTTATACTTAACATTTGCCATACTGTTTTTAAATGTCAGGTTGTTGTTTTTCTTCATTCAGAGGGATTTACAATGATGGTTTTCCCTCAACAATAGTATCCACCCATACCGATGTTAGTTTTTAGGAGACCATGATTGTTGGCAATGATCATAGAATAATGATCATTTGCATTGTTGATATATTATACATGTCTAATTGTGTATTGTCGTGTGTGTGTTTGTCTGAATCTAGGTATAATTATTTGTGTGATGGTTTTTAGTAGCTGGTCTTTTGTCTAGCCAGTTGATGACAATGATAACTGCAGAATGCAAAAAGGAAGCACAGCGTGCTTGTGCAGTCAGTGTCCCCCCAACAAAGGGGGACCCTGTGGTTGTCATTGGAACACAAGAAACTGTTATCAAACACACTGATGACAGGAGGTGCTGTGCAGTCTGCGAATGGATCAGAGCTCCATATGAATACTACACACGTTTATGTTTTGTGTTTCGGATCAATGTCAAAGCTCTCTGTTGTTGTATCCCGTTTATCTGTGTCACACCAAATATTCATTACTGACGATGATCAATAAAAAGAAAAAGAATCCTTACTTTGCTCAGGGCTTTATCTACATGGGGGTCTCTCACACCAACCATCTAGTGTTTTCTTTGCAATTCATTTATTCTACTTCTTATGTAAATGTGTGTTGAAACTGCGTGCTGGGTGGGGACTGTTTCGTACTGTTCTGAGCGTTGCTCCCGAAGGTCCACTGAAAGGTTCCATCCCCCAACCTTCACCAAGTACCCCGCCTCCCGTCGCCTTTCAAAACCTCACCCATATGTGAATTCACTGCAAGTCACTTTGGATAAAGCATCTGCTAGCTAGATGACTAAATAGTATCATTGTTTAATATTGGGTTAGGTGCCACTGAGCTCCTCTGTGTTGTGATAGGGTGGACATCACATGGGGCCTCCTCTCCCAGGTGGGTCCCCATCCACTGCCCCCTTTGGGGATCTGACTCTAGAAGATCTCTGTGCTCCAGCTACCATGGAGGGTCATGTGGCATTTGCAACAGGTGGCTCCTTTAAGTTCACGGCACAGTGAGCCACACCCCCTCCAGAGGTCCAAATAACATGGCATAGGTCAATGGAGATATGTTTGAAGACAAATCTACCCAGCTTCTCCTAACGGACCCATTCAAAATGGGTGTCAACTCACTTCTGGTTAGCTCTGCTGGGTAATGCCAAGGGGCTGTCTGGGAGGCTACTAGTTACATCTGAGGGACCATGCAGATAAGACTGCATCTGCATTCCTCATCTGATTATCCTACAGCACAAAAAAAATAGATAAACTATTAAAAAAAGTATATGCATTTTTTATTAATGCGAAACCATTGTTCAGAACAATCATTGAAACTGAACAGGAGGCTTCCAAAAGATCAAGCAGATTTAAATGGACATGATTTAGAAGATTGCAGGGTTTTAAAAATTTTTATGAAAATTACCCAAAATTGCTAATTGAAAATTGCTCATTGAGGTTATCAATTTGTTGCATTATTAGAAATGTATTAATATTACTAATAATTTCAGTATTTTGATTATGGTTTACTCCATTTTTAACACTCCTTAATAACTAATAACTTATTGAAACTGTTAGAAAAAAAACCAATTTGTTGTTGACATCATTCATTTGCAAAAAACACATACTTATAAGCTTTTTTTTTTTTAATCATTTTGTATATAACATTGTTTTACCCTCATGATTCAAAAGCAAAAAAACTATCTTTGTTGTTCTTTTCAACTGCATTTATTTCATACATTTCTTAATGAAGGTCAGTTAAATTCAGTGCCATTCTTAAGTTGAGGAAAATGTTATTAAATACTTTTTATATATACTAAAAATATACTAAATAGTTTGAGTGTAATTCAAAGGAATAAAATAATGCAATAATCTGCCTGCACGTAGAAAAAGCCCCAGATCCTCCCTGATCCTTCAGGTGTGAGACATTAAGGTTTTAGGACATCAGCTTCAATACATGATCACCATCACCAGTCCACGGCTAAACAAAACAAGTGCTCTCAGAAAAGAGGCTGAGGTAGAGAAGCAAACATTTAACAAGTAAACTGTTTTTCTTTCTAGTGAGGAAACTAATCACCGCAAACAGCCCTAATACTTAGTGATGCCTGTTCTGAAGGCTAAGTTTACCCCAAAATCACACTTTGTTTCAGTTGAAAACCATTCTATTTGGGTCTCACAAAGTGAACTGTGTTCACTAAAATGTGGTTACTTCTCTGTAAAAAGCAAAAGCTGAAACTGCTTTCCAGCGTGCTAGTTTGCTAGATGATGCCAACCCTTGCCTGCACAAATGTGACATACAGTACATTCTAACAAATCTTTAGAACGCTCCCTCACACCTGCTCCTAACCAAATGAGTCAGTTTTTTTAACACCTTTTATGCTTTTTTGTTTTGCCTTGGACCACAAGCTTTGTATCTACTGGGTGTTCTCCTACTGGATAATCTAATGGAAGTCTTCCTCACCTTTAATGTAAAAATGGTTCGTCATCACAAATCTTACATCCTCTCCCACATCCTCCCAGAAGACAGAGACATCATGTCCCATGTTATAATGAACCACCAATCACTCAGACTTCTCATCAGTAGCCGGCTGCTTTTCCTTGTTTTCGGAGGTCAGATACTGCAGAGATGCAGCTGTTGTCTTGTTCCACAGAATTCACCACATTGTAAAAGTATGTTGCGTTTGTCTGCGTGTGTCCCATTGACTTTAGCGCCTCTATCAAAGACTGCAGGAAATATACAAAAAAAATTAAAAATCACAAAAAAAGACATAGGTTGATATTGATCACCGATATTTCATTTGTAGGACGTAAACTAGCTCATCACTTGTATGTCTGCTAAATGACTTCATGTAACTGTGGTGGATTACCTGGTCAAAGTCGGGTTCAAATTTCAATTCATTGTTGGAATCTACAAAGACCACAGGGCTGTCGGTCGCCTCCTTGAGGCTTTTTCCAAACCACAAGTGGTTCATAATAGTCTGCAAGAAACAAGACAAACATGAACCCCTGTTGAAACAGTGGGAACCCAAAATGAAATATCAAGGGCTTGTTGTCTAGAGGTTGTCCTCTCCTTGTAACAGCGTGGGATTACCAAGGCCATGCCAGTGGTGATCATGCTGCCACCAGAGGCTCCAGTCACCAGCGTCTTGCTCTTGGACTGCAGTATTGTGGGAGACATGGAGGAGGGCGGCTGCTCTCCTGCTCACCACCCAGAGAATGGTATCATTGTTACACAATATATATATACATACAGTATATATATATATATATAATATCCATACCAGAGAGCTGTCTGTTTAGGGCTATTTAACTTTTGTAAGGTGATACTTGGAAAAAAAATTATGCCAAATTACTTGTATATGTTGTAGCCTACGTAAGATATTTATATATTTTTTGTAATGCACCAGATTAGAAATATCTTTCTCAACCATGCTGGTCAGGTAATGTCACCAACAGCCTTGCTAGTCATGTTTTCTAATTTTGGTTCAAGGGCTAAGACAGACCACATGAATCACAATATGTTGCTTTTACATGCGCATAACAAGGACCATGGGGGATCAAATTGTCAATGTACTCTGGTCACCCTGCCCAGTATAATTCACGGGGCGATGCAATCAATGTAAAAACCTGCTTCAAGGTAAAGGCCAAATACCTGCAACAATGTGTTCAGCTTTACCACAGAAATCTGTAAGCTGATTGTTGAGGATGACACCAGTACTGGGGGAATAGACCTTTGATCCAAATCTGTGTGGAAAAAATGATGTACTAAACTCAATCATCACCCTCTAAATCCTAAAACCTTCTTAACATGATGTCTCACATCATCATCATCCTAGTTCATGTTTTTTCCAAACAGATGTGTGATATGTAACAACAAACATGTGGTTGATGCTGCTGGTCACTGCCACAGCTGTCCCGTCTTCATCCAGAACGGACACGTGTGTGGTTCCAAAGCTGTCTCGATACGGCGTTGTGTTGTAGTATTGAGCATCCTGGCTGTGGTCACTGCTGATCAGACCCCGCAGGTGGTCTGCAAAGCTCTCCTCTGTCATCTTCTCCGCCACCTGATACAAAACGAAAGCTTATATGGACAAAGACACATGTCACAGATATGGTGTCTGGATATCGTAGTGGTGACTCCCAACCAAAAGTTAGTGGGTTTGATCCCCAACACAGTCTAGGTCTTCATCATTGAGCATGACGCTCTGACCCCTATCTGCTCCTTAATGAATCTGTATTTGATTAAAACTTTGGATAAAAGCATTTAAATGATGAAATACTACTCAATAGTATATCTTATGTACCAAACTAGGGACCTACAAAATGGATGAGCCTGAGAGATATGGGAAGAGAAAGAACACTTGAACATGATGTAAAAGAATACACAAGATACATACTGCTCCTGAGTTGAACTGTGGATCACGGAGGTATTTCTTCAGACCATTGGCAAACTTGCAGGCCTCCACAAAGCGATGATAGGTTAGTGCCCTTTCCTCACCCACCAGAGATTCTGGATTCAGATCATATCCTGTGTTGGAAAAGGGGATCAGAAAGTCTGCCCCTTTGTGGACTTTACGCCAGAAACAGGTGGCAGTTTAGTGCACTTAATGCCTTCACAGTTGTTAGCCGGAGCCATCCTACCCCATAGATAGCCTGGACAGGCGAAACCCCAATCTACATCCCACTCCTGTTCACCAGCATGGCTTTGATGCTTAATGGCTGAGCCCATGTCAATTTGGTGGGGTCAATAAATGAGGCATGAACAGGCCCATGTTGCTGTTCATATTAATTTGACGAGACACTTGTACACCTTTACTCACTGCTTGCACCCCCCCTGCTAACTGCCTACCGTGGTGAGATCCACAACCTACGAGATGAAAAAACATTGAAAAAGAGGATTTGTCATTTTAGATGACACTTTAGACTGCATGTAACCAACCAGATAACAAACCTTGGTACATCTGTAATCACATTGTTTGTCATTGTTTCTTGGACAGAGCCTGGGTCACAAACAAGGTACTGCAAGGGTCAAAGTTCCGCAATGTTTCTTGTTTCCTTTCAGAGATATTCTATCAAAGAAAACTAATTTGCGTGAGTCAATTAAGCTTTCAGAAGGGGATTTTGAGTGTTTTGCTAGAGTGGCCAGTCTACAGTGTTTATTTGAAATCTTAAAATGGACCTTTTTACATTGAACGACCCAATTACGCGCTTACAGATCCCCACCTCCAACCATGATTGGTCAAACAAATACGAAGCTGCATGTTCTTCTCTAAGCAGAGCTTGTAGTCCCTGTTGAGCCATGTGTGCCCTGCAGAGTCATGCTCAAGAGCACAGTGAAAGTGCATGTATGTGAGAAACCACAACAACCCAGTCGAGGAACTGACCAGGGGTAAATCCCTGAAGGAACTTAATCCCTGCGGGGGTGGATTTCAGGAGCCTTTAAGGGATATGGCCATTTCTCCACCTCTGTGTGAGCCCTGGCCACACCAAGTCAACATTAGACAACACAAGAGCTGCTCACACAAATCAGGTTGACTAAATAGAAGGTATGCTTGTCCCAAAGTTCCACCAGCTCCTCCCATTACCACCAGCTCAACTCCAACTGGTTTCTGGTTCATTTACGTGGTGGTATCTTGGTTACCTTTGGGGAAGGCTGTGATGAGAGTAGAGGGTTTTGCTGTTCTTTATGTGTATTGATTGTCCTTCTACCTTGAGGGCAGATGGGACAATTCAGACACTTTGTTAAAAGGATAAGCTGGCTTGAAGGGTCTCTTTTGGTCGGACATCTCAACTGACCAGCCTGAAACCAGTTTTGGGTTTGCACCACTAGATTGAATCATATGTTGCATGTATTTGGTGGCCATTTTGAAAATTAGCTGGCATGGCAACCAGGGGCAAGATTTGCAGCGCCTCCATAGCTATATCTTTCATAATATATAAACCTATACCTGTGCAAAATATGAGGCTTGTATTGCAAACTTCCCAATTATTAGGCTTAACTGCCCTATTAGTAGAACCACACTGTCCAAGTCGACATGGGAACGTATCTTGGAACCTTTCATGATGTTGAGGATGAGGCCAAGTAACACGCCCCCTGAAGGCGGCGGAGCCAAGTGAATCTGATATTCTCCCAGGGAAACGCTCCAGGCATCGCTTACTCTGGCCTTGTAGGACGCCAGGTCTTCCATTGTGAGTGTGGCCCCTGATTGGAGAAACAAAATAGAGACACAATGATCTTGAGGGTAAACAAAATGTGTTTTAGCTCTGAATCATTTATTATTACGATGGGTCCAACCCGGGTTGTTTTGAGAAAGTCTACTACTACTACTTGGCTCGACTACATTGATTTGCCCTTATGTTATGATATTGTCTCTGTGGCCAGCACAGATTGGAGGCTGTTAGGAAAGAGGAGAACCCCAGTGATTTAACAATACCTTCATTTTGTAGGTCGTGAATCAAATTCTCTGCAATCTTTCCAGTGTATAACGCATCTGCTCCCTGATTGGCTACCATCTCCAGCGTGTCCGCCATTTTCTCAAACCTCATGATGGCACCGGCTTTCAGGAGGTTGCCATTCTCGTCCGAATATAACTTGCTGTTGGTCAAATATGATGACATCAATACTACAATACTACAGTATGATACCACTACACGGTATCATACTGTACTACAATACTACATACAGTATGATACCACTACACGCTATCATACTGTACTACAATACTACACAGTATGATAGCACTACACGCTATCATACTGTACTACAATACAACAGTATGATACCACTGCACTCTATCATACTGTACTACAGTACTACAGTATGATACCAGTACACGCTATCATACTGTACTACAGTGCTACAGTATGATACCACTACACGCTATCATACTGTACTACAATACTACAGTATGATACCACTACACTTATCATACTGTACTACAATACTACAGTATGATACCACTACACGCTATCATACTGTACTACAGTGCTACAGTATGATACCACTACACACTATCATACTGTACTACAGTACTACAGTATGATACCACTACACACTATCATACTGTACTACAGTACTACAGTATGACAGCACTACACGCTATCATACTGTACTACAATACTACAGTATGATACCACTGCACGCTATCATACTGTACTACAGTACTACAGTATGATACCACTACACGCTATCATACTGTACTACGGTACTACAGTATGATACCAGTACACGCTATCATACTGTACTACAGTACTACAGTATGATACCACTACACACTATCATACTGTGATGTATCTGTGTGTGTGTGTGTGGGGGGGGGGGGGTTCTCACCATAAAGAACAGTTGATGTTTCCAGCTAGGTAGGGGATGAAGCGAGCCTGGACAGGGGGAATGGGGAAACCCCCTCGCGCCAGTTGGATAGTGGGCTGAAAGAGGTTTGCCCAGGGTAACTTCCCATACAATCGGTGTGCAAGTTCATAACCTCGCAGTTCCCCAGGAACCCCAATCCATTGGCCAACTGCAAGTCAAACACTTCCATGATATGTCTGTATTTAGTAAGCAGGCAGACAGACAGACAGACACACTGGCTAAAGCAGGCAGACAGGAAGGCACCAGAGACTAATATAGCTCAATGTGTAGGAGCTGGCAGCCAGGGCTGGATGTTCCACATTGTTTGTATTGGTGCCAGAACATGCTGTCCAGCTCTTGTTCAACTAGGTGTTTAGTGAGATGTGTACTACAACAAGATGAATGGTTGGAGCTGCTGCTCCTCTATGTGTGGAAGCCGACCCCCAGCCTCTTACAGCAGGCCTGACCTGGGGCACTGGAGCGCACAGTAGTGTACACAAAGGATTTACTTGGAAAATAAACTGAGTTGTAAATTATCAATTGTATTCAGCAGCATTCCAAAATCTTGAAGTTGTTGGTTGCAATATTTGTAATTCTTTGCCATTTTCAATACAGAATACAATGTTACACCAAAGAAACCTTATGACAAACATGGATCACACACACACAGTTAACATTGAGTGCAGAGCAAGAGAGCAAGAGATATCACATCCCCAAAAGTGCCAGATGCTAACTACCTGGAATCCACCGAAATGTTTCAGAGCAGTCCTTCAGTAAGTCACTATTGAACATCTTGGGGACTGTCTCTCGTGCATTGATGATTTTCACCTTTCCTTTGATTAAAAAAAAAGTAACTTAATAATACATAATTCCATGAATTGTATTGCCATTTGATGAAAATGGTGTGTTGTGCGTGCGTGTGCGTGTGTGTGTGTATGTGTGTGTGTGTGTGTGTGTGGGTGTGGGTGTGTGTGTGTGTGTGTGTGTGTGTGTGTGTGTGTGTGCGTGTGTGTGGGTGTGTGATAGGCCTACCACTGCTATCCATCACTGAGAAGATGGTCCCTCCGCCAAGTCCCATGCTCTGCGGGTTAATGACGGACGTGCAGAGCAACGCAGCGATCGCGCCATCTACTGCTGAACCACCGCTACGTAGAATATCTCTGAGGGTCCACACAGCACAGTACAGACAGTTTAAATCCCTATATTAAATGCGTAGTCCAACGAAGTCCTGTGAGACATTAAAGACAGTACTGGATAAATAATATCCAAATAGCCCAATACAGAGGAGCATTGGAGGAGCCTATAGGCTACTATGTTAGGCCTATAGCCGACAAAAAGTTTCCTAAGTCTATTAATGTGTTATATGGAAAATTCAGCCTACTGAGACATTTTTAATAATCTATCATGGAAAGGCCAGTGTAGGCAGACGCGTTTAAATTCAACTCAAGCACGCAGACAACTTACCGTCCAATCTGGGAGCAAGTCTCAGAGTCTGCGGCCACAGCTGCCTTCGTATAGCTCTCCCTTGGACACGGTCTTTTCACCAACAAAATAATACATACCGTTATAACTACAAAGAAAACACACAGTAATAAGCAAAAAGTCCATATTCGTGATTTTGAACTCGCCATTGTAGATCATGTAATTAAACTGCTTTACTGGTGTGTAAATACTGTAGTCTATAGGCCTACTGTATAGGCTATGACTGAAAGAATTAGGTGGGCGGTAAATAACAAAGCTTACTCTCCTCTATACCAAATATTTCAAAGTAATCATGAGTACACGAGTTCGGAGTGTTGTAACAGATTCCGCGTGCAGCATCAGCAGACTGGTTGCTTTTTGGGCGGAGTCAGCTTTATACAATGGGGCGGATCCTGAGGTCCCCGGCCGACGGATTGGCAACTCTTGATTGGCAGGGTGGATATGGACAGCGGCTGTGCCTCCCAGACCACCTTGACCTAAGAGACGCAAAACATAGATGACAGCGAGGAAATATACAGACTGACCAACCTGCCACACAAAGACGCCGAGGGATCAGTTCAATTTTTGAGAAGTCGAAATATCTGCAATCTACATCTTTTAAGATTTTCTTCCTGAACATATGTGTAGGCCTGCCTACAGCTCATATCATATTTAAAGACCATAAGATGTTGATGATATATATGATATATTGAATGATCGCAATAAAAACCTTTTCTTGTAGCCCTGGTCCCAAAGATTAATAAAAATCTTGTTAACAAGAAATAAAATCATTCCCAATGTACTAGGTACTTCTAACTTCTACCAAATTTAAAAACAACAAAAAAGAAAACGATTTTTAAACATAAGATGAAGTCATCATTTGCTGACATAAATTTGTCAATATTAACTATATACAGTGGAACTATATACAGAACTTAAAATGTGATATAGTATAGAGATAATTTTGTATTAATAATCATGCATTTTATATACAGTAGCTTATTAAATGCCATAAAGATGCACAGAAGGATGTGTCACCAGAGTCTGTCATGGTTCAAAAAAGTACAAAAAACTTCCCTCAGTCTTCTCCACTATCACGCTCAGTATCAGAAGACATGCCGCCCGCATGATAGAATTTGTCATCCTCACTCTCTTCACTCTCATCGTACTCTTCTGTCCTCTCAAGAATATCAACAAGGTCAATTGGCATGATGGTCCATCAGTCCATTTAGGTACCATCACTCAATTTTCATCAAACATCCTTTCATCAAACATCCAACCATGTCCTTGCATGAGCCTGGATGAGCCTATAGGAGCCTGTATGAGCCTATAGGAGCCTGTATGAGCCCATAGGAGCCTGTATGAGCCCATAGGAGTCTGTATGAGCCCATAGGAGCCTGTATGAGCCTATAGGAGCCTGTATGAGCCCATAGGAGTCTGTATGAGCCCATAGGAGCCTGTATGAGCCTATAGGAGCCTGTATGAGCCCATAGGAGCCTGTATGAGCCCATAGGAGCCTGTATGAGCCCATAGGAGCCTGTATGAGCCCATAGGAGCCTGTATGAGCCTATAGGAGCCTGTATGAGCCCATAGGAGCCTGTATGAGCCCATATGAGCCTGTACGAGCCTATAGGAGCCTGTATGAGCCCATATGAGCCTGTATGAGCCCATAGGAGCCTGTATGAGCCCATAGGAGCCTGTATGAGCCCATAGCCTGTATGAGCCCATATGAACCTGTACGAGCCTATAGGAGCCTGTATGAGCCCATAGGAGCCTGTATGAGCCCATATGAGCCTGTACGAGCCTATAGGAGCCTGTATGAGCCCATATGAGCCTGTATGAGCCCATAGGAGCCTGTATGAGCCCATATGAGCCTGGATGAGCCTATAGGAGCCTGTATGTCTGTCTGTCTGTCTGTCTGTCTGTATGAGCCCTGTCTGTCTGTCTGTCTGTCTGTCTGTCTGTCTGTCTGTCTGTATGAGCCCATATGAGCCTGTATGAGCCCATAGGAGCCTGTATGAGCCCATAGGAGCCTGTATGAGCTCATAGGAGCCTGTATGAGCCCATATGAGCCTGTATGAGCCCATATGAGCCTGTATGAGCCCATAGGAGCCTGTATGAGCCTATAGGAGCCTGTATGAGCCCATAGGAGCCTGTATGAGCCCATAGCCTGTATGAGCCCATAGGAGCCTGTATGAGCCCATGGAGCCTGTATGAGCCCATAGGAGCCTGTATGAGCCTATAGGAGCCTGTATGAGCCCATAGGAGCCTGGATGAGCCTATAGGAGCCTGTATGAGCCTAAAGGAGCCTGTATGAGCCCAAAGGAGCCTGTATGAGCCCATAGGAGCCTGTATGAGCCCATATGAGCCTGGATGAGCCTATAGGAGCCTGTATGAGCCCATATGAGCCTGTATGAGCCCATATGAGCCTGTATGAGCCCATAGGAGCCTTTATGAGCCCATAGGAGCCTGTATGAGCTCATAGGAGCCTGTATGAGCTCATAGGAGCCTGTATGAGCCCATATGAGCCTGTATGAGCCCATAGGAGCCTGTATGAGCCTATAGGAGCCTGTATGAGCCCATAGGAGCCTGTATGAGCCTATAGGAGTCTGTATGAGCCCATAGGAGCCTGTATGAGCCCATAGCCTGTATGAGCCCATAGCCTGTATGAGCCCATAGGAGCCTGTATGAGCCCAAATGAGCCTGTATGAGCCCATAGGAGCCTGTATGAGCCTATAGGAGCCTGTATGAGCCCATAGGAGCCTGTATGAGCCTATAGGAGTCTGTATGAGCCCATATGAGCCTGTATGAGCCCATAGGAGCCTGTATGAGCCTATAGGAGCCTGTATGAGCCCATAGGAGCCTGTATGAGCCCATAGGAGCCTGTATGAGCCTATAGGAGCCTGTATGAGCCTATAGGAGCCTGTATGAGCCTATAGGAGTCTGTATGAGCCCATAGGAGCCTGTACGAGCCCATAGGAGCCTGTATGAGCCCATAGGAGCCTGTATGAGCCCATAGGAGCCTGGATGAGCCTATAGGAGCCTGTATGAGCCCATATAGCCTGTATGAGCATACAGGCACCATATGCCAACTTGGAAATGGACTCGTTTCACATGTTCCTTTAAACATGAAGTACATGGTGGAATTGCACTGAGATCAAAGTAATCAGCTTTGGAAGGGCTTTTAATTGTTTGCAGAATAGAGTATCTCACACAATTTACCTCCTTTCGTTTTCTGCCATAGAGGGCACATGTGAATTCTTCCATTCCCTTTTTTAAATCCAGACCTACTTCCCATAGCTTCTTGAACAGGCCCAGGTAGGCATTGCAAATGAGAGGTGAGAGAGGTCCTGAACATGCAGTATTTGTGAGAATGCTTCACTGCTCCATGTGTCCAGTATGACCTGAACCAGCTGTTCCATGGTGAGCCACAGGGCTTCTTCAGAGAAGAGGACCACTCCACATTAAGGGTTCAAACTAAGGTAAGGAAAACACAACCATTCTTCTTTTCATTGTCATTTCATATACACTTTGAAAACATATACATATGAATGTCATTAAGTTTCAGTTTCTGCTGCGTCCGTTCCTCTAGATGCCACTACATTTTACACACGTGACCTTTAAGGTCCCTTTTACATGAGACATGTGGTGAATAAAAGATGCCAAAAAGCCAAAACTGACCAAATTGACAAAATAATGAACACCAGCCGCAATGCGAATATGCGGCATATTGGGCCTGTGAAAAAGATGGATTACTTAACCTTTGAAGGAGCCTGTTTAGTACCAGTACTGGTGCTGGCTATTACTGTCTGTACTGTGGTCTGTACTACGGTCTTTCTCATTGGTTCCCAAACGGTGTGCCGTGAGGCAAGTCCGGGTATGCCGTGGGATTTTGTGACAACCATACATTATTATTGCAATATACAACTACACAAAAATTATATATTTTATTTACTATATCAGTACTTTGTATGCACTGATTTAATAATAAAGAGGCAAACTATACCTAAAAACAATTCTTTAATTCTTGCCTCATTTTAAATGTTGTGACCTGTCTGGTTTAAATGGGTGTGTTGCTGCTTTGATGAAGCCTAATTTGATAAAGTTTCAAGTTAATATTTTGTAATAAATATTTAATGATTAATATGAGTCTTTGTCACATTTTATTTGGCATTAGTAAATAATTGTGCACATTTACAGATATTTTACATGATATGAGTGATAACACGTGTTATAAAGGCTATTTTGCACAATAGGTGTGCCTTGAGATTTGTACTTGTCATTTTGGTGTGCGTTGGGCACAAAAAGTTTGGGAACCACTGGTCTATCTTGTTGTAAATTGCTTTGGATAAAAGCTTCTGCTAAATGCCCTAAATGTAAATGTATATATCCTAGTGAAGATGAGCTTAAGTAGTTGGATGTAATTGACTGCTGTAAATATGTTGTTCACAAGAGTACTGGGTTAATCTGCATGGACCTTACATCCCACAAAGGATGATCTGAAGGAAAGTTTAGGGTGGATAGGTATACGTAAAAGCAGAGATCATGAGTTTCCACATACTTTACAATAAAGTAAATAAAGACTAGCTGCTGGAAGTATACTTCCAGCAGCTTTGGCTTAATGGAGGGCAATAGTGCACGTTGGTAGAAGTGTGGGTCTAAAAGGGTTTAAATAACTAAAGACCTGCAGCAGTCGTCTCATTGAATTCACCATTTTCAAACCTCAGGCAGCTACGCAGTCTGCCTTTTACTTTATTGATGACATTCATGCTTCAAAAGCCATATTTATTTGTCATGATTATGTTGCACATTCTGTACTGTATATGTCAAATTAACCAAAGCAACAACATGAACACGTCCAAAATACGAATATCGCTTTCCTCCCTGGATCACCCGAAAAGTATGTTTTTATTGATAGAATATCAGTTACATCAAAAACACAGAACATAGCGGTTCAGATGACTACACAACGCAAAGACTTTGACTGCTAACTGACAGCACAATGGGTCAAGGGTGTCAATGATGTTAACTGTGTTGTGAATATATATATAAATCTGTTTTTTGATAAGGTTACTTTAAATCACATCCAGACAGGACACATTAAAACATATTTTTATTATGCACTTATTTACTGCAATGAATTCACTGAATCCATGAATCCACCACATGAACAGTCTGTCGACCAGTTTGTCTGTACTCCAGTGCTGCCTTGCCATGGAGTCTCCACCATGGTTTTGTGTGCTGCATGGGGATACTCCAACAGCTCTGAGAAAGGAGTACAGATGTAAGGTTTCTGACCCTGAGAGGAGAATGAGAGAGATGTGTTCGCAAAAAGAAGTTATGGAAATAGAATTTATTGTGATCATCAACTTTTGCTACTGATGGCATTACTTACTGAATTAAATCAAATTTAATAATTTAAATTAAAATAATTTTCATAAAAGATGTAATGTGGTTGGTTGTTACAATATACACAAACAACAAATTGCTTTTATAATACAGTACTATAATACACGTTAATTATGATTACTGATAAAATCTTGTAGTATCATAATCTTTTGGTATTTATTATGATTCCCCATTTATATTTGATCATTTCTCACTCAGGTCCTCCAACACAGACAGGTAATAGTTTCTAAGAGAGTTTAGAGTCTAAAATAGGCATTTTACAGCAAGACACCAGAACAAACTTCAAGCATTCCAATAGGTTAACCATTGCTGGTACACAATATATCTGGCCTAAGATGCTAAGTGCCAAAAAGAGCAATTACAAAGCGCAAATATTTTTATTTTATTGTATGCAGAATCTGCCGACACTCTACAATCACATGTTATATTCAACCAATTTAGAAGCCGTTTTCAATAATTCTTAAGTTTGATGAAAGTTCCATGTATCTATACTATATCAAAATTACCTTCAAATTTACAGCTTTACATCCAAAACAGAGCACGAAAACAGCAACAGTTCCAATGTTTTACTTTCACTAGTTGTGCTTTCTAGCCAAATTGGCTAGAAAGCACAACTAGTGAAAGTAAAACATTGGAACTTTGGCCTTGGAAAATAAGTTGTTCTAATGTGTTTGAAGTGGGGACACTGTGAGGTTTTTGTGTGGTGAGTTACGACTACAAACCTTTATGTGAACGACGGTTTTGTGGTCGTTGACTGAAAGTCTACCCATTTGTGAACTGGAGATGGGCCTCGGGAGATTTATGTTTCCTGAATTGCGGAAGCGCTAGAACCAACACTTCAGGAAAACACGTTCGGAAAGGTAACTTTGAGAGGTCACGTTGAGGTCGGATGGAGTCCGTTAAAAGCTCCTTTGCTTCACTAGCTTCTCTGTAAGGAATCTTGTACTAACCCCGTCCGGTCCATTTGTGCTTCTTTTTTCCCTCTATGAATTTGTGTTTGCTGTCCCTGACAACATGGATGTATACAAAACAGCCATACAATTGGTATGGCAACACTGCCCAGCATGCACTGCGCCATGACGCCAATGCCAATCCGGGAATAGACGGGCTCCACCTATGGGCTCCACGATCCGCCGCTGCAGTTAAAAAAAAAGGTCCATTGGAGTGCACGGCGATGACGTGTCCCTCAATGGCCGCGCAAGTGGGACGCGTATCGCAAGTTGAAGGCGCTGCTCTCTGCACAACCTTTCATCTTGACGACAACTTCTTCTTCGTCCTCTCTTTCTTTGTTTTTATGGTGGATTACATGTTTTTTTATTGGTGCATTATATTGACAGGACCCTCAAAAATAAAATAGTTAAATTACACAAAATAAATAACTACTAATTTAAAAACAATAGTCGTAGTAACAACAACAACAACAACAACAACAACAACAACAACAACAACAACAACAATAATAATAATAATTGAACACAGAGAAATGGACCAGGATGTTTTTAGCTTGATACAACATTTTTCACCACCTTCAGGTTTTTTTTTCTTGCAGGCATCTGAAAATAACTCTTCTTCCCATATCCCTTTAGAATCTCTGTAGAATTGATCAATTAAACCGGTCTCTTTCATAAAAGTGACTGTGTTTACACTTTTCCCCCACTGGCTTTCCTAAAAGACCCTATAGCAACAAATTGCTATATTTCCAACATCCTATCTTGTTCTGTTGACCTTCTACATTGCAGCAATAGTGTGATTGAATGTCCTAGACTTAAGTGGTTTATGAAATCGTCTTCTCTGAGATTCCTGCCGCCATTCCTTCCAATGCCAACATGGTTTTGTATTCTATATAGATGCCTGCCTGTTTCACTACAGTCCCAATACTCTTGCCAGATAGTCCTAATATAGGATTTGATGTAAGCCATTGTTTAATTTTTGTTATCAAATTTGTAAATCTATCCTATGCCTTTGGGAGGTCTGCTTTGCTAACATATGCACCTCCTCTTTCCCATCTCCCCCAAAATGTGCTGGAACCCAAAAGAAAATGAACAACCCATCTCGGATGTTGGCGCCTGTACAGTGTGTAAATCTCTTTAATCATGTGTTGTCTACATGATGATCTACCAAACCTGCCAAACCATGTGATGCTATAATGACACTGCTTACTGCACTGCTGTCCCTCGACCCATTCCAATGCTAGTACTATTGCAAGTAGTGGAGTGGTATACACTGACTGTCTGATGCTTTTTCTTTTTTTTACAGTTTAATGTCATAATCAGGAATGAAAACTGCTGCCCATATTAAACAAATATGGAGGAACTGAGGATATGGGAAGAGTATTGTTGTAAAGTATGTGGAAACTCCAACCCAAACTTCTCGTAATTCTCCTAACATTCTTTCAGAACATCCTTTGTGGGATGGAATGTCCATGCAGATCAACCCGGTACTCTTGCGAAGAACATCTCGTTTGGTTCTGTGTGATTTGGACCGCATCATGTTACGCCTCCTGCTTCAAGTTACGCCCCCTGCTTCAAGTTACGCCCCTCTCTTGTAGTGTGCAGACGAGGAGGGGGTGTCTGCAGACCCGGAGGCTGCAGATTCCCGACCGCAGATCTCCGCCCCTCAGGAATGTGCCAACCGCAGATCTCCGCCCCTCAAGAATGTGCGACAGCGGCAGCGCCACCAACTGGACGGAGTACTGTCTTCCCACTTACATACACCACGAGGAGTACATCCATGATGGACGACGACCGGAGTGTGAGTATTGAACGTGAATTATTTGTTTAATATCATGAAACTATTCTGTTGATTCGACAGCAAAATCAATGTTTTAATGTGTTACGTTTGATATGATGTGACTCTATTTGCCATGATAGTCTGAAGGGCACGTCATAGTCATCTAGGTTAAGCGAATAGGTAGCTAAAGCTAATGTTAGCTTGTTGGAAATGAACTGTTAGACCGTACATTTTGTTTAATGAAACCGAAGTGACGAAGAGTTTTAGCATGTGCATTAAATTAAACATAAAAAATGATTAAGTGGGTGATGTATGAGTGTGAGAAAAACACGTAACGTTATAAGGCTGACGTTACGTTCTCATAAGACAGACAGACAGACATACTTTATTGATTGAATGCATGAAACTTAACATTTTCTGAAATGACATGGCAGAAATGCATATTGGCAGTGTAGCCTACTTCATGCTAACAGTTAATGTATTATGTGTGGTTGTCTGGAGCCGGACCTTTAAGGTAGTAACACCAGTCCACGATATAGCAGTTCGATCATACCTGTGTTGTGTAATCACCGAGTTAATAAAGTAGACCAAAGATAACCACCGAGTGACGTATAATCTTTTACATAACACTACATTATATATCATGTTACATCTCATGTATGTTTATATCAGTATTTACATTTAGCCTATATTATTCTGTTATCTATACTGTATTTAGAGATTTTGTGGACGGAAATTAAGCTAATCCGGGGAAGATCAGAAATGTATTTTTGTCCATTATTAGGTTTAGGCCTATTTTATGTATTGAAAACGGTGTAAAAATATTACATTGAACTAAATAGGCACTCTCTTTTTAAGGTTCACATTACGATTCAGAAAGGGCAAACCTTGCCCCAACTGGACAGATGCAAGACATGCTGTCTTCATTTTCACTGTCCCTTCTGCAGCCCAACTTTGTTTAGCCCAACAAAGTTGAGTAAGTGCAGAGAACATTTGGACAACCATTTCAACCGGGCTGTTTGCCATGAAGGTAAAGTTTGCAAATATTTGTAGTTACATGGTTGCTGCAACTTCATACTTGATTCAAATTTTGTGTTTATAAGTGACATTTTGTAATAAAATACTGATGATATAATGATACTTGATTATTTGCTCTTATGTTTAAGGATATACCATTCACAGATGTGAACTGGAATGTCGGCTTCAGCTCCACTATCATTGTGTCTACTGTGGTGTAACACTTCTACGCAAACCAGATTTAATTAAACATCTGGATTTGTGCAAGAAGAAGCACAGTGACAACCTTCCATCTCTGGCAACCACTCCCCCAGCAGTGGCACCAACAACCTCCACCACGCCCCCGGCAGTGGCACCAACAACCTCCACCACATCGGCAGTGGCACTAACAACCTCCACCACGACCCCAGCAGTGGCACCAACAACCTCCACCACCACACCGGCAGTGGCACCAACAACCTCCACCACGCCCCCGGCAGTGGCACCAACAACCTCCACCACACCGGCAGTGGCACTAACAACCTCCACCACCACACCGCAGATCACATGCAGGCTGTCATTGACCGCACTGCAGAGGAAAAGCGACTTGTGGACTTAATTTTACAGTCACAGGGGGCTGAGCAGCATTTGGTGGTACTTTGAGATTTTCTTATTACTGACTGACTCACAGAAATTAATCACCAGAGCATTTGTGAGGAATATCATCAACAGACATATTTAACTATGCAGCTCATTTATTGTATTTTTATCTTAAATGTATGTATGTATTTAATGTAATTGACATTTACTGCCTGTTCAGTGATTAACAACTATCATACAATAGGCTCAAAGACCCAATTCCCACAAAGTAATTGTTCCTGTGTCTTGGTTTGCCAATAGGGTGTGCTCAACGGGAAGCCTTCTAAGTGGTTTCCTCTGAAGTCCTCGTTCCTGGTGCCTGTCTACCTTGACAGTGAGGAACAACAGGACATCCTGTTTGCCTTTCTGAAGGCAGTACTGCAGAGAACACCAACACAACTGGGCTTCACGGATGAAGTGCAGTTAATCTTGGGTGTTCTATTTCCAGAGGTAGGTCTAACCATGTTATGTATTTGTTCATGTTCCTGTACTTTCAAAGCCTATGTAAACAGCATGGCTACAATGGTGCTACTTGTGTATGGACCAGTGTATAATGGTTTGCTGTTCTGTAGTTTTGAAGTAACCTTTCTCTTTTGGAAGGCCATCATATATGGCCTGTCTGTGCTGCTGAATTTGTCCTTGCAGGAGGCTGAACAGGTTTTCCTCTCTGGTCCCGTTTATCATCAGAGGTAAGACTATTTTTTTTAAACACAAATCTTTATCAACTATTTGCTAATACTAGTTAATACCTTAATTAAGAAGTAGTTAATAAATGTACCATTTTAAGTGTTTCCAATATTTCTGTTAATATTTCTGTTATTCCAGCAGTGATTATTTTCTTGTCCATTTACTATTTCAGTGAAGTGGAGGAGTTTCAAAGAGGAATTGGCAGGCAATTGAGAAAAGAATGGAAATTGTAATTGGTATGTAGTGCTGTTACCTACTTCACAATCTAGGGGTTGAATATTGGAGGGTGAGGAAAAGTCAATAATGTCAAAAATGTCAATAACATGTTATTTCTACTCTGTTTTCTGGCACCTCTTTCTCTCTTTCTCTCAGGAGTCATGGACCTGTGTGTGTCCTCCCAGCAGCCTGCCTTCTCTCAGCCATTCACTTAAAAGATGACCAGTCCCTAGGCACTGTTGGCCCTGTGGAAACTGTTTTTGTTTGTTAAATAAAAAGGATGTTTGAAAAAAAAAGTGTGTCCTATGTTTCTGAACAAATATTAAGGTAAAATGTTTCTGGTATGTTTTTGGCAGCTTTATTTATTTATACAGCACATTTCATACACAAGGCAATTCAATGTGGTTTACATGATTAAAAGTTCAACATTAAAAGCATTTAAAAACAAAGAACAAACAGCATTTAAAACATGAAAATGCATAAATAGAGGTTAATTTAAAACACAGTGCAGTATAATGCAACAGCGTTAAAATAAGTAAAGGATTTAAATAATTCAAAGTCCTTACAGAATAAGTTCTGTGATTTATAGACCAGTAGCAGAACTTTTAAGTATATTCTATAGCTGCCTGGGAGCCAGTGTAAAGTCTTCTGAACTGGAGTAATATGCTCTGATCTCTTTGTCAGTAAGAACCAGAGCTGCAGCATTCTGAATGAGCTGCAGCTGTTTAATGCTCTTGTGGGGCAGTCCTGTCAGACCATTACAATAGTCAAGTCTACTAGACATAAAAGCATGGATCAGCTTCTCCTGATCTGTTTGGGACATGAGACCTCTCACTCTGGATGTGTTCTTCAGCTGGTAGAAGGCTGTTTTGGTGATTGATTTGATGACTGCTGAAAATCAGATCCGAGTATCAGTACATCAAGGTTTCGGACTTGGTATTTGGTCTTTAAAGACAGTGGTATTTACTAACAGCAATCATCTTTTCTTTATTGCCAAAAACAATTACCTCAGTTTAGTTGTGGTTTAATTGAAGAAAACTTGCATTCATCCAGTCATTGATTTGTTCTGGAAAGTGATATAACAGCTATATGGAACTGTAGTATTATCACAATTAGCACAATTGTTTTGGCATTTGGGTGGAATAAACCTCAAATATTATAGTTAGTGAAAAAATATCTTTAGGATGATATTGGGATATCATGAATCACATTTGTTTTGACATTTGGGTGAAATAAACCTTAAATATTATAGTTAGACAGAAAATACCGTTAATAGTATATTAAGTAGCCTAGTATATGGCTGGAATAAACCTCTAATATTATAAAATATATTCTGTGGCAGGCACTGTGAGGTCGTAGATCTGCGGTCGTGAATCTGCAGCAGGCACATACTCCTCCCAGTAGGTGGCACTGTGCGGTCGTAGATCTGCGGTCGTAGATCTGCGGTCGTGAATATGCAGCCTCCGGGTCTGCAGACATACACTATTGGTGCAGACAAGCCCTCCTTGTTTCGAGCTATGGTTTCGAGTCGTTCGCCCGTTTCGGAGTAGCCAGACAGTGTAGTGATTGGATGTCCAGCAGATGTCATCAGTGAGACGTGTGTCAAATGGTCCACAGCGCCGAACCATTTCCTACATGTCGACAGTGTTTCGGAAATCTTCGGTCTGTCTATCACTACGAAGAATTTTATCATTACATTCGTCTATGCCATCAAAAAAAAATCGACACGACTCAGTTACGACTGTTGAGTAGGTAGGCTATGTCTATATAACCATAACATACCGCGATGTTCAGATTTGATCATTAGAAAAGATCAAGGGTAATGTTAAAGCTCGTCACAGTAGCCCACTCTTTTTTATTAGCTCTTTTTAAACGACGGTGAGGTTGTGCGTCTGTATAACAAACACCGTAACGAAGCACTGCAGCTTTGGGAATGGTGTACTTGTGTGGTTGCGCTGTAAATCGTTCGCCTGTGTAATGGTGAATGTGGACGACCCTCAAATAGTGGTTGTTTTGCATTATTTCGCTTTCGCAAACGTGTTAGGTAATGTGACCGTTGGTGCGAAAGCGATGGCTTCGGAGGAGAGTGGATGTGGGCGTCATGTTGCTGTCAGTAGTATCTGGTATTTCTCCAGCATTGCCAAACCTTTTTTGGCCAAAATCGATAACGTAAGCGTTGTAGAATTTTTGCACGTTGTTGGTGCATTGGAAACGACCCCGTGCTTATGTTCTCTGTGTGCTGTAATTATATGGCCTAATCCGTAATATAATATGTAATTCGTTTAACTAAGGTAGGCAGCAAACCGATTTAATGTCCTGCAGTTCAGCAGCATCCACCCATTCCCAACACCCGAATAAGGAGCGCTCTGCTGACGAGCAACCTATGCATGTCAATGGAAAATAAATGCATATTTGCGTTAGGATTGGATTACCATAGATTATCATACTTGGGCCTGTACCTCTTTCTATCAAATGCCTAAATTGAACCTATGTATTAAAATTGTTTGTAATTAGATGCTGAGCATGCATGACTCATGGTTTTAAACAGTTTAGGGTGTGTGTGGAGAGGCGAACATGGACAGATTAACATCCCCCCCTTCCCAGTCTCTCTCTTTCTCTCTCTCTCTCTCTCTCTCTCTCTCTCTCTCTCTCTCTCTCTCTCTCTCTCTCTCTCTCTCTCTCTCTCTCTGTGCTTCCAGTGTGCAGTTATTTCTAACTCTAAACTGTGTGGGAGAGCTTCTGGCGGTTAAGATGTCTGTATATGTTCTGTTGAATTGTAGGTGGAGCATGTGTCTGAATCAGACATACTGGATACAACTGATCATGGGATGTGTGTATAGTGTGTACTCTCAGGCACACTTTGTGCAGACACTTAACTGGTCAGTTATAGAGTGTAGCATCACTTCTGCCTGCTATGCTCTCATCTCCCTCTCTTCTCAGACTCCAGATGTCCTAAGGTGCAGCGGATGGCTGCATTTGACTGAAAGGACGTGAGGGAGCAGCAAAAACACAGCACAGCCAGACACCGCGGGAGAGGAAAAAACCAACCACCTTCCCCCAGTTCCAGAGGGCTGAAATGTTAGGAGCCTGCATCAGCAGCAGCCAGTGTGCCAGCCCCCATTATCCCAGGGTGTGCAGGAGGAGAGCGTCCGATAAGAGCTGCATGAGACGGTTCTCGTCAAGGTCCTACTACAGGGGCTTTTAAGGTCTAGGGGGTGTAGGGGAGAGAGCGGTCCAGTTCTCCATCATCCAACCCCCCTCCACACACACACACACACACACACACACACACACACACACACACACCTACCCTACCTCCCTGAAGCAAGAGCAGTGATCTATAGAGGAGCACCCATGGAGTGGTCACTGGGGAGGGTAAGGGAGCTGGTGGCCGATGGGATGCAGTCCATACGGGACTGTGAGTCCAGCGCGGTGGGCACTGCTGCCTGTCTGCTGTTGCTTTTCCTGTGGTACTGCTATCGGGTGGGCCGGGAGCATGGCTCCAGCCCCCTGCGCGGACGCTACGGTGCGGAGCCCGCTCACCTGAGGGCTGGTGTCGTGAGCAGCTCAGAGGCGATGGGCGGGGGTAAAGCACAGCAGTGCTTGCTGGACGAGCAGAATGGCCTTGCCTACTGCCAGTCGGCCGACTGCTTCCGCTGCACCGCCAGCAGTGAGGGCTTGAACCAGCGGCTGTACCACAGCCTTCAGGATTACGCCAAGCGCTACACCTGGTCGGGCATGGGCCGGGTGCACAAGGGGGTGCGTGACCAGGGCAGGTACCTCTCCAGCCGCCCCACCATCCAGCGTCCTGAGGTGTTCTTCTTGCCCGACCTGCCGTCCGCACCCTTCTTCTCCCGCGACGCTCAGAAGCACGACGTGGAGCTGCTGGAGCGCAGCTTCCCTGCCCTGCTGGCAGAGTTTGGGAATGTGTACAACCAGCCCCCTGCCCGCAGCGGGTCCTCACTGCCCCCCGGCTGGAAGGCCAACAGCACCCCCCACGGCCAGTGGTGGACCTACTACCTGGTGAACCAGGGCACGCCACTGGCTCTCAATGCAAGGAGGTGCCCGCGCGCCTGGAGGGTGCTGGGACAGCTGCGAACCTTCATTGCCAACAACGTGTTTGGAAATGCCTGTTTCTCCGTGCTGACACCCGGGGCCCTGATCACTGAGCACTACGGGCCGACCAACGTCAGGCTGCGCTGCCATCTTGGTAAGGTCATACCAATGGTTAGCGCTGCCTCCAAGCTGTACACTCTGCTTAGAAAACAACCCTAGTGGGTTGGATCCAATCAATATCCATTCATGGTTCATAGTAGAGCTTTGGATCATTTCAGAATAACTGTAATGCAAAGCTGTTTTTACAATATTGCAGCAAAGCTGCGGTATCGTAATTATATGTATTTGTTGTAAATGTTTTAAAGACAAGTTTCTCTTGTTTTCATGACAAAAATTGCATTCTATCACTCGATCTTAGCAATTTCACATATAATATGTAGTTGCTGCACTGTAATGCACGTTGTGCAACAATGAAGAACACAGCCCTGTGAACACTATATGTGAAGCCACACCTCATGTGTGATTTGTATGGACGTGTTATGTGCTGCGCCAGGTCTCCGCGTGCCCTCTGCCTGTGAGCTGGTGGTGGGGGGAGAGCCGCAGTGCTGGTCTGAGGGGAGTTGCCTGCTCTTTGACGACTCCTTCCTCCACAGGGCCTTCCATGAGGGTATTTACATCACATACATTCACATCACCATTACATCACACCTTAGTTTGATGTCATTTGTGAGTCCATTCAGTCCTGAAAAATTCCAAAGCACCTCACTAAGCCAAGCTGAGCATATTCAAAGCATACGATCAAAATTGTTTCCTCAGAGTACTGCATAGCCATAGGTTTCAGAAGTCCATGGTTGGTGTTTTATGAATGCAGTTGGTATTTTAGCAGTTACAGCTTCAGATTGTTGAAGCCTGTGAGTGCACTGACTTAAAAATGGGCCCCCCTTTAAATATTTAGAATTGGGGCAAAAAAAGGTGTTGAATGTTGATTGCAGTGTGTATGATGTACTGCTGTAACAACACATCCTCAGGAGGGAGCTGAGTTCTTTGTTCTGTGTTGCCCCTGTCAGGCTCTGTGGAGGACGGCCCGCGGGTGGTCTTCATGGTGGACCTCTGGCACCCCAACGTGGCAGCAGCAGAGCGGCAGGCACTGGACTACATTTTTACCCCGGGTCGCTGAGCCCAGGAGGACGCTGGGACCACGTTGAGGCAACACACTGCTGATGACAACAAGAGAAAGTCTTGGGGGACTTTCCCCCTTCAGGCCCATGCTCAGATTCACTGTGTACGATGTGCTCCTACTGGCCGTAGTTCTTCTTTAAAAGCGTTCATCTGAGCAAAATAATGGGCCTCCTCAATTGATGTGTTCATGTTGCTTTAATATTTACGTTGTACCAAAGGGCCTCTTGAACATTTATTCCCATATTATTCCTTTGTACCACTTTCAGCTGTGACTGACTCATTGATATCAGTTTAAGTATCAATGGCCTCTTGGTGGTGTGTATGCATATAGCTCCATGGTGCACTGGTGCTGATTTGGAGCTGGTCTGTGTTACACTGGTCTGTGTTACACTGCTCTGTGTTACACTGCTCTGTGTTACACTGCTCTGTGTTACACTGGTCTGTGTTACACTGCTCTGTGTTACACTGCTCTGTGTTACACTGGTCTGTGTTACACTGCTCTGTGTTACACTGCTCTGTGTTACACTGCTCTGTGTTACACTGCTCTGTGTTACACTGGTCTGTGTTACACTGCTCTGTGTTACACTGGTCTTTCAGTAGCAGGACGGCTGCTCGGCGTGGGGGGACATTGCTTAAAGTTCATCGTTTCACTTCAGTGTTGCCCTCAGAGGAGGAATAACCGTCATTGCTAACACTTTAATGCTTTTAGAAACTAGGTTGAACACTTGATGACGATCACTGTTTTCTAACACTAGCATTTAGAAAGGGCTATGAGATATTCGACCGTTGTCCGTTGAGTAGACGATTATGAATTAGCCTTTGATGGTCCTATTTATAGGGAATTTCAAAGAAGACACCAACAGCACATTTATAAAGTCCACTGACAATCTCCTACAACACAACTTTCAACATTTCCCACATGTACTGGGATTCTTTATTATTGGCACAATACAACTAAATTGTGCTTCACAAACAAACACTTTTTTTTGCACAGATGATTTTTAGGATAAAAAATGTATTATAAAGGGACCAGACCTGAAATAATCAAACAGAGATCAGAAATATTGGATCGATGGTTGTCTGTAAAATGTGTTAAGCTCTAAACAATAAAACTTTAATATTTGTTTATGATAAGAACAATACATAAATGACACAATACGCTGTCTGGGAATGTTGAGCCCATTTCAATGAATGCAAAAAACTTTGCAGCAGAATGAAACATGGTATCCTGTTTGCCACTTGGCCAACGTATTTGTGTCATAATTGGGTGAGTAGAAAGGATAAGTGGAATGTTCATGAACATACAGAAAATAGCCACCATTGATAATGGTGTCTCCACCATTATCCTTCTGTTGGGTAGGTGATGGCGGAGGTCCACTCTGAAAAAAACAATCAATACTGCTTTCACAAGACATGGTTAGATAAGCACATTTTTATGATCAAATTGTGTGAGTCAGCCTTGTTCTCTGCTGGTTGTGGTGGAGGTGGCGGAGGAGGAGTGTTTTTAGTACATTTTACTGAACCCTTGTACTCTGGTTGTATTCAATATCAGGTTTGTACTTCTGTAAAATTGGATTGCAGTAGGCTAATGAAAATTGTTGGTTGAGATCATTTGAAGTAATAACTATTGTAACTATAGTGCTGTTTTTAAAAAGTAATGGCATTTCACTCAAGAATTTCAGAATCAGTATTGCATTGCTTTTGGTTGTTAATTGGTAGATTATTTATACGTGAGTTGATATCTTTCCTGTTCAGTGGTGTTTTCTGTTAACTGAATCTGGTATTTTGCAGCATTGTACGGTGATGTAATTAGTTGTTATGGCTATGATCCATAATTCTTATTGATCAAATCTTGTGTGTATTAAATCTTCCCGACCCATCACTCAAAAGATCAAATCAATCCGATGAGACTGTTTACAAGTAGACTTAATGTATGGAAATTGTTTACAATATTAAAACGCTTTGAATTTTTGAAGATGTCCATTATCAGGCCTTAAAAAAAAGCACTGTCAATTCACTTTTTAATAAAAATTGTTATTCTTGAGCCTCATATCAAGATGAAGGAACTGTAGGGTGATGGGGTTCTGGAGAGTGAGTGTGTGGTGGAGCAACTGTAGGGTGATGGGGTTCTGGAGAGTGAGTGTGTGGTGGAGGAACTGTAGGGTGATGGGGTTCTGGAGAGTGAGTGTGTGGTGGAGCAACTGTAGGGTGATGGGGTTCTGGAGAGTGAGTGTGTGGTGGAGGAACTGTAGGGTGATGGGGTTCTGGAGAGTGTGGTGGAGTCTCAGGGTTCAGGAGAGTGAGTGTGGAGTGGAGTGGGTTCAGGAGAGTGAGTGTGGTGTGGAGTGGGTTCAGGAGAGTGAGTGTGGTGGAGTCTCGGGGTTCAGGAGAGTGAGTGTGGTGTGGAGTGGGTTCAGGAGAGTGAGTGTGGTGGAGTCTCAGGGTTCTGGAGAGTGAGTGTGGTGTGGAGTGGGTTCAGGAGAGTGAGTGTATGGTGTGGAGTGGGTTCAGGAGAGTGTGGTGGAGTCTCAGTCAGAAGACGTCAATAGCAAGGAGTGTCAGAAGTAAGGGACAAGGCAGGGTGTGGTGCAACACCAGCAGCTTTGTTCTCTGGGGTCTGGTTCTTTATTTCCACCGCTCATTTGCATTTATGTATGTGCTGCATCAGAAAGAGATAAAGAAAGAGACAATACAATTACAATTCAACAGAGGGGTCAATCAAACAATGCACAACAAACAAGTATGAATATACAATCCATAACTAAACAGTCCAATGGTCAAACAACCATCTTACATGGCTCTTGGCACATGTCTGGGAACAAAGGAATCAGGGCAGCAGAGCACATGTTAGCAAAGCCCCCACAAAAGGCATACAAGATTTAATAATCAAAATGATGCATTGACTCACGTTAACTTGAAGACGCACACAAATAAGATGTGTGTATGCACAGGAGTGTTGGCAGAGTGAGGGATGAACAAACAACTTATAGTCTCCGCCCCCTTACCCAGCAGGTAAGGTAGGCGTGGTCAGGTGGTCCTTTGGATTCAGTTTGGCAGATTCACCATATTTAGTTGGAAAGAAAATGAACTGAGATTGATGATCCAGGGAGTCTTTTCACAAGGCATCACTCATTTGTTTACAGCTGGATTCTGAATGAGATATGATCAGGTTTGGGATTTAAGTCTTGTTATTCAGAGTTTCTTTTGTACACAAAACCAGGTGCATTATCTAACTATGCCAACGGTAAGCGGTTGTGTGCCTGTGACAAAACAAGCTCAACAAAACAGGCACTTTAAATTATCTGAATTAGATATGAATCGGGATTGTGATTGAATTCATGTTAATGACCTCAATCACAGTCAATATTTGCCAAATGATTTACATCATCGAAACGTTTTTTACGCAGGCTTAGCATTATTGATTTACAAAATGCACAAAATGTATTTATTTTACTTTGAATTGATATGATGTCGTCGGCGTGCGGTAGACTATATTTACTGAATATCTTATAAATGAAGCTTCATTACAAAGTGGCAATAGGCTTATATGATCTGTATCGATCTGTAAGTCGGCCTCATAAATGTAATGATCATTTTGTGTCCAGAAAATTGATCGTATGGAAGATAACCACACTTTTTGGACCTCATAAAGGGAAAGGGTGACGCGGTATTGTGCCCTTCGAGGCGCTCTGTCCGCGCGCACACGCGCCGCGCTGCCGCACAGTCAGGTGGTGGAGGACGCGGGGAGCCGGCGGACACTGCGCACCGCGGAGCCGCTGAGGAGGAGGTGGCGGCGGGTGCACTTGGAACGCTGCAGCCCTCCGCAGCTAGACGATACAGAACCGAGAACATTGTAGGAAATGAGCTCCTCTTTCCCAAAGTCTGAATCCAGGACCTCCTTACTCAAATCATCGACAGGAGGACCCTCATCACACCTTCTCGAACCCGCACCCGAGAGCCACCGGAGTCATCACCACCACCACCATCACCACCGCCACCGTCCTGCTGCTCCACCGAGCCGCAGCCAGGAGGACTCCTTCTGGTCGGCCCAGGGCGATGTGAGTGCGCGGAGACCCCTGTGTCATCACTCTGCTCAGGGTCAGCGGGATACCGCGACAGCCCGGGACAGGAACAGCTATCATTCACCAACGAGTCAACATCAGGGCTCCAGAGCTCCTTCCCAGGAGGAGGACAATCCCAGCGAAAGGGAGCGAGTTGTGAGGCAGAGTTGCAAGTCATCCAAAAGCACACATCGACACCACCGCCGAAGGCCGAACCGCGATGATCCACCGCCTGAAAAACATCGGTCTTACACGCACAGTGCGCGAACTGTCCCCAGAACCTCATCTCTTTCCGACAACGACGACACGGCGCCGTTCTTCAAGCGGACAGATCGCCAGGAACCCGCGGAATCGAACAGCAGTGGTCGGCATGATGGGAGCTCGTCGTCGCCGTCCAGCCAGTCGTACCGCCGCTCGCGCAGGTCCAGCAGCGCGTCGTCGACCGTCGGCTTCCATCTGCGCGCCGTCCTGAACTCCCTGTTCGGCCAGGTGAGCCCTGCTGGGGTTAGGAGCTGGTCTAAGTTACAGTCAAGCATAATATACATCATTCATGTTGAGCTGCTAGAACTAGATGCATAATATTTGATATGCGCAGCTCTATCACCCAAAATAAAACCGTTATCGATGCGTCTGTAACCTACTGTAGTAGGTTACACATGGGTGACTTGTAGTAGGTTACATTAGGTATAATGTTCACATGATCAAAAACATGAAAGGAATATATACGTATATATGTATGTTGCAAGTGTGAAGCCATTTTTCGCGGCTATCCCACAACGTTTCAGTCAGTAGAATATAAGGGCTACAAGGTTCTAACTTAATACATGATGTGCAATACTGTTGTTTGGGGCTTAGGCCTATGGAAGTGACTGAGACCCAGACTGAACGACGTATAGACAAGACCTTAGTAGGACGATGATAGCGTGTTGTTGTTTTGGTTTCTGAACCAAGTTGAAAGAAATGCTTTCCTTTAAAAGTCCGGCATAATATATAAATACACACACCTATGTCATATGCATTTCATACAGAAGGTTTACACCAGAATGTGATGAGAGGATGAATGCATTGACCTTGAGTTAGTATTCTCACCTTGTCACACCCCCTCCCACCCCCTCTGGTCTGGCGCTCCCACCGCGTCCTCAGGCTGTCGGTCATACGACCTTGTCATGTTCTGCAGAGAGCAGTGAGGGGGGGGGGGGGGGGGGGCTATACTATACTATATAAAGGTAAAGATAGAAGGGTGGTAAATGCAATAGCAATCTTGACAAAATTCGCCTGATATTTAATATCAGAAGAGTCTACAAAAATGGTTTGGACTGCATTTAATTCGATGTTGTATTCTGCCAGATTTTATTCATTTCAATTTCCACCGTGCATTTTTTCTTAGCCTTCCTCAACACTGCTCATTGTCTCTTTGTTCCTTCCCCCTTCATTGACGGTCTCTCTTTCTCTCTTCTATCTCTCTGTTGTTAGAGTTAGAGTTCACATTGGTTGCAGTAAATTGCAGTAAATTGCTATTCAACTGATCTCTCATTGCAATTTTAGCATTATGCCTATATTTATTTTTGTAAAAGAATTTTGTTAAATTAATATTGCCATATATTGCCATAATAAATACACATGAAAAGATTGTCTTTCTCACACTGGTCCCTGTTGGATATTTTGAATTAAACAGGAGTAAATTTCAATTCTCTAACAGCCTCTATCAGCAACCATACATTTTAAAATTGTAAATGACATGCTGAAAACCATCATTATCATTATCATTATCAACCATCATTATCATGAAGCTCAAGGTCCTGGTGTGTACATACAGTAGATATACTGGTAGATATACTGGTAGTGGTAGATAGATACAGTAGATATACTGGTAGATATACAGTCCATACAGTAGATATACTGGTAGTGGTAGATAGATACAGCAGATATACTGGTAGATATACAGTACATAGATATACTGGTAGATATACAGTACACACAGTAGATATACTGGTAGATACACAGTACATACAGTAGATATACTAGTAGATATACTGTACATACAGTAGACATACTGGTAGATATACAGTAGATATACAGATATACAGTCCATACAGTAGATATACTGGTAGATATACAGTACACACAGTAGATATACTGGTAGAAATACAGTAGATATACTAGTAGATATACAGTACATACAGAAGATATACTGGTAGATATACAGTAGATATACTACTAGATATACAGTACATACAGTAGATATTGTTAACCACTCCTGCTTTTGTTTTACAACAATGTCTACAAATCTGATCTTCCATTCATTGTCAGTTCACAGTGATGATTGTGTGAGTAAAACATTGTCAAAATGGTTTCAATTCATGACCTTGGATGATGGCAGACTTTCAGTTTTTTAATCAGAGCAAATTCTGCTTTGTTGGCCGAGGTATATATTTACTTGAACTTTTTAAAGTATGACATATGAAAGTACATATTTAATTTCATTTCTGTGTGAAAGCATGAAGTATCAGTCCAACCACCATCACAGTCGACGGCTGTGTTTGAGGGGAAGTTTGGCCAGCTGCCACTTGGTTGACTGGCCCACACTATACCTTCCACCTGCTCATCTCAATGCTGCAATTCTTTCACATTCTCACAAAAAACCAAGACAGCGGTCTCTCTAGCAGGAAAGGGGGCGAGGGTCCATGGTGTAGCAACCCTCCAGGTAGTACTGTATGTGTTCTTATGGTCCAAGATCAGAACAGCTTATACATGGTTCTGGACATAGTGTTTTTCAACACTACACTTTTTGTTATCCCATAATATCCTTGTATTCCATTCCAAAGAAGTTCTGTGCTGTGCTGGATGAGTAAATACCTAGCAGATGCTTGGATGTTTCAGGGTTACATAGAAGTCCAAAATGTGTTCATTCCTGGGACTAACATCATGTACACTGTTCTTTTAGCCCCCCTTTCCTTCTACTTCCTCAATGCCTTTGGTTCCAGTCTGGTCTGAGATGTCAGAGAGTCTGTGTTGTGTTTACACTCTGCATTGTTCTTGGTTAAACCCGGATCTGTGATGTCTCTCTCCTTCTTGTTGACTCCTTTAATGGTTGGCTTTGTGAAGGCCCGAGGTAAACTGGTGTCAGAGAGAAGAATTTCCCAGTTTTTGTTTTGTGGTCATGGGATGGGTCAGTGAAGTACCTGGAGCTTGTGTCCCAGATCATATGAGAGTCCATCCCAATGAGGATATTGATCAGCACTACAGTGTTCTGTTATGATTCACAATTAGGCCCAAACATAGATCCTTTGTTATGGAAAGGTTTACCCATTTTTCTTTAGCCATGAAAAGATGGCAGCAGAAGGTTTTTGTGTCCATCATGGAAGGCAATTCAGTGTTTGTGTGTGTGTGTGTGTGTGTGTGTGTGTGTGTGTGTGTGTGTGTGTGTGTGTGTGTGTGTGTGTGTGTGTGTGTGTGTGTGTGTGTGTGTGTGTGTGTGTGTGTGTAAGGGTAAAGTGTAAAGGGGTATTTAGCAGACGCTTTTGTCCAAAGCGACTTACAATCAGTACATTTTTGTGGGGTTCGACGTGTGTGTGTGTGTGTGTGTGTGTGTGATCATAGACTCAATTCCTTTTCCTAAATCTTCTTCATCTGTCACTGCAGGACCGAGAGCTGAGGCCGGAGGAGCTGGACGGTATGTTTATTAAGTTAAGTATTAAGGGTTTTTCATCAACAAATTCAAGGGCTCAAAATAGAATAATTTGCAAAGATTTACCTTCCTGGAGTTTATGTTCCTGTTGGGAAAGAAAAATTAAAAAAGCACAACATTAAACCAACTTTAATTAGTTTTTTTAAATACAGCTTTTTATGGTTCACTATAAGATTCACCATATATATTCTGTTTTGACAAATATAAAAGTTACAACCATCCCTACAACAACCAGTCTATGTGATCGCTCCACAGAGTTGCGGGATGCTTTCAAAGAGTTTGACAAGGACAAAGATGGCTTCATCAGCTGTAAAGACCTTGGGAATTGCATGAGAACGATGGGATACATGCCCACGGAAATGGAGCTGATCGAACTGAGCCAGCAAATCAACATGAATCGTAAGTGCTAAATATTTAGTGGTTTCCATTCCATACAATGCAATTATATTGGATTGTTCTCTGATTGTTCATTTTCTTTGAAGTCGGCGGACATGTGGATTTTGAAGATTTCGTAGAGTTAATGGGACCAAAGCTTCTGGCTGAAACTGCTGATATGATTGGTATAAAGGAATTAAAGGAGGCTTTCAGAGAGGTAAGCCATTTGATGCTGAGACTTTGAAAGTCAAATTGTGGCTCTGGTCAGCTCGCTGGTTGTATTGACGTATCTGCGTACTAATTGTTTTGTTGCTCTCTATCTCTTCCGAACACACAGTTTGACACCAATGGGGACGGGGCAATAAGCATCTCTGAACTCAGAGAGGCCATGAGGAAGCTGTTGGGCCAACAGGTGAGGGTTAGATTAGGGTCAGATTATACCCTTTATAGATACTATATTAGTTGGGCTCTGCTATGGGTATACCCAAATGATTGCCATAATAGCACAAGGTGCATTATTGGCTCAAGATGTTGAAAATACAAAAATATCAAATGAAAACAACTTTCTAAATGTTTGATTTACCATGCAATTTATTTTCCACAGGTGTGTCCTAAAGACTTAGAAGACATCCTAAGAGATGTTGACCTGAATGGAGATGGCCTTGTGGACTTTGAAGGTAAACTTCTCCTCCCGGCCTGCGGTCAGCAATAGCACTCCATGTTTCTAATTCTTCATGATCTCTATCCTCCTACTCTTTTTTTACAGAGTTTGTCCGGATGATGTCTCGATAGGATTGACTGATCGATCACATGATGTCTACCACTGAATGTGAATCTTTGCTCCCGTTCTGCCCTCCACCAGTCCATCCACCCGGACAGCGAAGACAGCAGCAATGCTAAGAGTTCTGAGCCATTAAAAAATTACAAAACTGGATTCAACTAAATTGCTTGAACTTTCCTAGAGGAGAACGTGCAGGAAGCGGAGGAGTTCACCTCAGACTTCTCAAAAGGTTCACCTCAAAAGGTGTTCAGTTTAACTGAGGCAAAAGCTTTTTGTAGCCATGGCAGATGATTGTCAAGGATGAGGGGGTTTATCTTGCACTTAAGTTGTCACAAGCTAAATATGATTGTCAATGCTTTTTGTTTTTGTTCAACCTCAACATGGCAACTTACTGTGTCCTGTGGAATGTAGAATGTATATGTAAAGGAAGGTTAAAGGGACAGATTTGGGTCTAAGGTGCCATCATGTTCTCCACCTTAATGTAACATGAGTCGTTTTCTTGCAACAAATGTCTGCATCACACGTACAGTGCATCCCTAATGTGTGTAATCATATGTGATGTGTCACACGTGTAATTTGATGTAAGTGTACTGTCGTGTGTAGGTTATCTCCTGAAACCAGCAGCTATGGTGTTATCACATTGTAAACTATCTGATAGCAGTTGTGTCATTTCAGATGTAAATCTATGCAGGGTGTCCATAGTTTCCCATAATACAATTTGATGTGTCAATCTGATCGGGGTTTCATTCAGATGATCCTTTCCATCGACCCTCCTTTCTTATTCACTTTTTCACCTCACTTACTACCTGGAGTTCACCTGTTGATTTTGTAATGGAGGTGTGGTCCAAGCAAGAATAAATGCATGCTGGGATATCATGATGTCAGCAGTCTACCCTCTTAAAGTCAAATCAAGGGGACAGGAATTCCCCATCTCATGGTAGCTCTGCATGAGATTGTCTTAGCAAACAATGGAAATGCTGTAAGATTTTATAATTGGTTGTTTAGCAATCATGCATATCCTCAAAGCACAGGATATTGAATTAAAATGAACTCAATAGCAGCAGTCATGCGGTGCTATTTCCCAATCTGGAGCACAGTATGATCTGAGAAGTGTTGTTCCTCTCACATTGCCTCTTCCTCGTTGTCAGGGCATTCTAAGAATTCATTTGTTACTAATCTGCTCAATGAGGTACCAGATGACACCAACCCATAGCATTCGTATTTATTCTAAAAATAGAATGGATGTATTGTTGTAGCTGTTGGGTATAATTATAAGTGTTGCCATGTTTTAAGTGGGTATTTTCATGCATGCCAAAGAGGTTTAGGAAATGGATTATTTACATTTGCAATTGTGTCATACAGAAGAAGAAAAAACGTATCTTGCAAAGATAACCTCAGGGTATCAAATAATGTTTACACTGATGCGCCGTTTTCTGTGGTTTTAGCATTGAGAACACACACTAAAGAAATAGTCTACAAAAACGTGATTCTGTGTTTATTTTTTGATTAATACATGTTGAGCCACATATATCCATCCGTCTTTGTATATTGTCGTGCGTGTGCGTGTTTGCGTGAGCTTTTTGTGTGTTCATAACATTTGGAGCTCTGCTAATCAAGGTGAGAATGCGCCCAGAAAAAATAAGGATATACTGATTATACACATGGGCGACTAAAATGCTGTTACCCCGGCGACAATCCGCATGTATCTCTGCGTTAACTAAACCCAAAGTGCACGCTGTGTTGGACTCGCCTCAGTGGGCAAGATCTCACACATTCCAAACTTCATGAGGATCATACATCCACTGGGACGGGCATTTCATAATAAATACAGCTTTACGATTGCTGATATCTCATACTGTAATTTCGAGAAATGTATTGCATTTCATTTATTTATCAAACATAATCGTGCATAGTTTATGTTAGATGTTTGTTTACGTATGCAGGACGAATGGTCGAGGCTGGGGAAAACCCACCGCGTTAACCCCAAATCTATTCATAGGAAATATACCTTTCTTCTGCCTGTTGCCAGCTGGGTGAATATTACTTGAGCTGTCAACCAAACTACACTACCGCTGGCCAAAAGGGGTGGGCCTTGTCATCTGGATTCCGCCTCTTGCGTCTTGTGATACCAGAAAAGTCGATAAAGCGAATGAATGAGAGCTTTCACTTTTTAGTTCGCATTAGAGCCACAATTTAAGTACAAGACTTTATAAAGCTGAAATTACGTATTTCTTAACGTCGATACTACATTTTTTGCAAACAGTTGTACTTTCAATGTAATAATTGTTGTATTTATATTTTATGTGATTATAAAAGGAAAACCTAAATATGTATGGTTCCTGTTTATGGTAATTGTGCTACGATGGGTTATTAACATAGGTATCGGATTGGATAGAAATGCTGTCACTTGTAAGGAATAGTAGCTAGCAAGTTAGGTAGCACTGCCCCTTCCACTGCAAACTGCCAGGCACTGTAGCTAGCTAATGGCTGAATACACATTGAATGAAAGTCAACGTCAGTTTATTAGGGTGAGACGACTAGCAATCAAATACGATCTGCACATTGAGTTATCGTATGTTATACACTGTATGTAACCAGGCAGTCTGTTATAAGAGATACGTTTACATATTGCAAAATATAGGTTGACTCAAATCTTGAAAACGAAGGTAAAGGTAAGAGACATTTTGCTATACGCTTTCATAGACCAGTGGGCAAGACAGGTGACGTTAGCAATCGGAGTAACCCAACACTACAAACTTATTACACGTGTCAATTTGAATACGGCTAAAATGTTGGCTCACACCTATATGTCGCACTTGTTGAAGTAAATATTTTACAGATTATCTCTTGTTTTTAGGCCGACGATTTTTTGCCGGCGACTAGTAGTGTTCCATTAGCATGTTGGCTATTGATATCGTGTTACAGCCAGCGTAAAGTCATCATGACATGGTTGCTACTGAACAAATACTTGAAATATTTGTCTCTATTGTGACTTGGAAATCATTCCGGGAAGCTATGCATATCGAAAACAAGACTCCGACTAAGTAGTTGGCCAGCTCTAGTTCGCACCAACAGATGCAGTGTGTTTCTCCAGCCTCCTAGGACCGAGCTCTGCATGGCCATGCAGCGGGTGACGGCTCACTGGCTCGCCTGGTTGGTGACCGCGGTGCTGTCGCTGCTGGCGTACCGCTGTGGTGCTGAAGGTGGGGGGCCCAGCCTCGCCGAACGAGTTATATGGGCTGTCAATGCTGGAGGGGAAGCTCACACAGATATGCACGGCATTCATTTCAAAAAAGATCCATTGGAAGGGAAACTTGGAAAAGGTGAGTGCATAACAACCGACAATGAACTCATATTACCACGTGGTTTATTAAAACAAGCTGGATTAAGTTAATGCATGTGATATTTGCATTTACAGTGCCTTACTTCCTCATAGGAATGGATTGCAATTGTTCTAGCTTGATCTTGTGCGTGATCGTGGTTTCCGCATTTAACCCAAAGCCAATGACAAGTCATCATAGTGCTGTGACTCCACCTCTCATGGAGGAAGGAGACGAGACATGGTTAATGGAAGGCCATGGGAGCAGAGAACGTGGAGAAATGATCAAACTCGGCGTTTTAACATGTAGTTGTACGCGTTAACACAACAAAAATGTACATGTTAACACGTCGGGTGGATTTTCACACATTAAGGGTTTTCTTTTTGTTTTAATTTTTATTTTTATTTTAAGGCCATTAGCGCAAATAACGTCGTAGAAATGTCGCGTTAACACATTCAAACTATGTTAACACGAGTTTGTAGATGTTCACACATTAGGACATGGTAATACGCAAATTGGCATTCACATCCAACTGGTTTTCCCATTGTCTTTTAGGAGTGTCAGAAACGACACAGCACGAAACTAGCGATGTATATTCCCTTGCCAAAGCTGCACGGATTGTTTTTTCATCGTCCGATGTTGCTATTCTCATATATTCCCTAAATGTATGGTTTTTGACAGAAAGTTATACAGGGCCATCACCGACGTTCTCATCTCTCATCTGAAAGATTAAATTGGCTTCTTCTAAACCAGAACTCGAACCTTCCACACAAATACTTTCCTTTACGCTATAGTTAGGTGCCTGTAACGAACATTTCACACATATACTTTTCTTTACGGTATAGTTAGGTGCCTGTAACGAACATTTCACACATACTTTCCTTTACGGTATAGTTAGGTGCCTGTAACGACTGTCTATCATGTTCGTAGACGCCCATATCAGTAATGTAGGCACAAAGTCATTCATCATCCACAACGTGCTCCGTTCCGTTGTTGTTTTGACATCATTGATGTCAAACCCTCCTCAGTATGTATGAAATGCACGTTAACATGTCAATTTTTATTCTTATTACATGTTGACACGCAGCATTTGTTCATGTTAAGGCAACATTTCTAATCTCCAATGACCTTCCATACATTTTCTCATTTGCTTCATGACTGGAAAAGGTGTCTGCTTACTAAAACTAGAAACTACAATCAATGGAACCAAACAAAACATCAGGGATTCAAACCTCTACTTTGAATGCAATTAAATCATACCTGTAACTGCTTTTGCGTGCTCTTGTTTGGTGATGGGTGTGGAATTAATATTGAAATAATACAAAAGTCTTCTACTTCCCACCTTCTAGCCTCTGATTACGGTGTGCGCCTGCCCATTCTACGCTCCAGTCCAGAAGACCAGGTTCTATACCAGACTGAACGCTACAACGAGGACACCTTTGGTTATGAAGTGCCTATTCGGGAGGAAGGGGACTACATCTTAGTCATGAAGTATGCAGAGGTCTACTTTGCTCAGTCTCAGCAAAAGGTATACTATTTATAAAAACAATGTCATGTTCAACCACCAAAGCTCCTCTTCAACTCACAATGTTAATTGTCTGTGCAACTCAATTCTATCATTGTTATCCGAATTTGTGATACTGAGTGTCTATGGGTGTGTGGTGTGAGTAGTTTTTGTGGATGTCTTACCATCCATTCCAAATTTGTGACTTCATATGGCAGCAAGTGTATCAAGTGTCACCACACAGGGAATGTTCCTCTTTCTGGTGATGCGCCTACACCACATAGGGCCAACGTAGCTGTAAGTACAGCAGATAAACTCTGATCTACTCGAGCTGTTCTCTTTGATCTACATTCACAGGTGTTTGACGTGCGCCTCAATGGGCATGTGGTGGTAAAAGATCTGGATATCTTTGAGCGTGTGGGTCACAGTACAGCCCATGATGAAATAGTCCCCTTCTCCATCCGCCGTGGCAAGCTGAGCGTGCAGGGAGAGGTCTCTACCTTCAACAGCAAGCTCACTGTTGAGTTTGTTAAGGTGAGATGTGTTTATTTTGTAAGGCATTGATGTGGGCGTCTTCCACGTGATGATCTTGATGTTGATTGGGCCAATGATGCGTCATGCAATGTGTTTCCATGATAACATTTGTTATGTATGCCTTCTATTTCTTTAGGCTTCGTATTTAGACTTTGTATTTGGGGCAGCCGCGGCCTACTGGTTAGGGCTTCGGGCTTGTAACCGGAGGGTTGCCGGTTCGAACCCCGACCAGTAAGAACGGCTGAAGTGCCCTTGAGCAAGGCACCTAACCCCTCACTGCTCCCCGAGCGCCGCTGTTGCAGGCAGCTCACTGCATCGGGTTTAAGTGTCTGCTTCACCTCACTGTGTGCTTCACCATCACTGTGTTCTGAGTGTTTCACTAATTCACGATCGGGTTAAATGCAGAGACCAAATTTCCCTCACGGGATCAAAAGAGTAATTCTACTTCTTCTTCTTCTTCTTCTTCTTAGTTCCTACAAATCTTTTCTTATTATTATGCAGGGTTAGTAGGTGGGGATTCAATACTGAAATAATGCCTAAATACAAATGAATATGTCCAACATTAGCCATATCTGAATATGCAGGGCCACCTCTAGTTACTCCCTTATCCAGGTATTTCTCAGAGGGACTTTTTTAAGTCCCCAAATTGATTCCCTGTAGTCGATATTCACATGTCCCGGGAAAAGGAATGCTTACAGGTCTGACAGTATTACATTAAGTATTACATGCTGAATCAACTGGGTAATTATGAATGTTTACATATGTTAATGTAAGTAGGCCAATTTCAGGGGATTCGACCCAGCATTGTTAACTGCCTAGGCTTTGTGGTAACTGGAGCATGGGTTGGGTACATTATACACCAACCTATCTTATGTACTGTGGTATGGAAAGTAGTGAGGATCTGATGAGGTTTGTTTGTTGTGAGGCCTAATGCGGTCTTATCTTTTAGTATTAAACAGTTTGGCCCCCTCTGAATCTACACGTCTCTATGGTACTCTCGCTGTCTCTCTCAGCAGAGTAAAGCCCTTCTAGGTTTCAGAGCAGCAGCCCAGTGCTGCTGTACTGGCTGCTGGGGGGTTAATGGCCTCCTTCTGTTGTGTTTCTCAGGGTTACTATGACAACCCCAAGGTCTGCGCGCTTTACGTCATGAAGGGAACATTAGACGGTGAGCCACCATAACCTGCACATTCCGCTCAGCACCTTATCCTGCAATGATATGAACTCATTTGTGACAGAATCCTTGGCCTACAGTGAAATGTCTTCTAAACCCGTCTTCAAATGCCGTCCTCTAGATGTGCCAAAGCTGCAGCCTCACCCGGGCCTGGAGAAACGTGAGGTGTTGGTGGAGGAGGAGGATGAAGAGGAGGACCCCGAGGTAGGGGAGGAGAGTGGCAAGAAGAGCACCTCTGCAGCACCCAAGAACCGTGTCCAGTCAGGGCCCCGGACACCCAACCCCTACGCCGCAGACAACAGCAGCCTCATGTTCCCCATCCTGGTGGCGTTTGGCGTGTTCATTCCCACACTGTTCTGCCTCTGTCGGCTCTGAGTGTGCGGGTGCGTCTGTGTGCGTGTGCGTGTGTGTGTGTGTGCGTGTGCGTGTGTGTGTGTGTGTGTGTGTGCGTGTGTGTGTGCGAGAGTGAGAGTGAGAAATGGACAATAAATGGGACAGCCAGAGAAACAAGGGAGGAGTTGAAGATGACATTACTGCTGCAGAAGCATACGTACAGGAAGAGGAAGTTGAGGAGGATGGCATTTGTTCTCAATTGTTTTGGTTTTTAAACTTGGTGAAGGTGAAAACCAGTTCCCATGGTGTGTTATTTCTTTTTTGGTTTTGTAAGGGGAGGTGGTTACCATGGGATTGTACTGTTGAATATAGAAGAGCTGGCTGGGCGATCGTGTGATTGTGTTCAGCATCCATTCTCGCTGGCCCTGAACAAACTTTATCCTTTTCACCAACACACAATTTGGTAGCACAAGAGTTTGCAAGATCTACAGATTTCAGTGTGAAGTTGAAAGCCACATGTTATTTGAGTGACAAAACATTTCTGGCGATGGGTCTGGACCATATTCTAGTGCAGGGTGTTGTCAACTAAAAAATTGGATACTTCTCTGCATTAGTTTTAACACACACTGACCAAACTTCTAAAGAAAAACAAATTTGTGTTTTAACAGAAAGCACAGTAAGCAAATGAGAATACAGTGGCCATTTGATACTGTTAATACAGTGGCCATTTGATACTGTTCATATGTCATTTGGAAAATGTTTTGGCTCTTTATAGTATCGTCCCGATTTCTGCCTGTGTGCGTACCATGACTGTGTGCCAGGATCCTATACATCTCATCATAGTGGCTCTGAGTCTGTCCTCCCGTCCCGCCATCTTAAGTCCAACATTTATGCTTTTACACACAAAAAAACTGTTGGACTTCACAAATCAGTTATGTCCACCACAAATTAAATTTCAGACCATTTATTTAGCATTGTTATTTAAGATTGAGCTATAAACAATGAAGTTATTAAAAGTTGCTTTAACATTTTTTTTTTTAGGGCAATCCTTATTTAGATTCCTTAATCACAGTGGAGTGGCCATATTTCCATTGCTGTTTGATTGGATTGCATTGCCATTACAGTCCTTACCTTTTAGTCACACTCACAGCTCTGAGTGCTACATGAACACTGCCTTGTCTTGCTGATGAGCACACATGCCTTCATTTGTTTCACCAAAGAAGCATCTCTGTTATTTAATGGAAGAATTGCTTAGCATTCAGTCCCAATACAACCAGATTATGGTCTGAGTGGAATCCCATGTTGAGCATGCTTGGATGCTCTCATTTTGTATTATTTATATAAGTATCGATCTAAATGAAAACAAGCTGCTTGCCAGTCTTAAAATGATGTTGCCAAGCTTTTCTAAAAGTAGTCTTAAAATAGTTTTGTCTTTCTTTTTGTCATTATTATAAAAATAATGACAGTTGATCTGAGACAGTTATTTATTTAGGGGGGGCTGGTGGTGCAGTGATCAGCCATGCTGCCTCACAACCAGAAGTTCAGGGCTTTGATTCCAACAGGAGGGTGTTCTTGCCCAGTTTATTGTGGGTTGGAGATGGTCCAGTCCATGGCCCTTTGCAAGTCACTGGCCCAAGTGCAGCACTTGGGGGTGATGTTCCACAAGGCTAGAAGGCAGTTTAAAACCAGGGCCATCTACCTTTTTCATGTATGCTTTTATAGACCTAACATGGTAACCTGGTCCCATTGAAATATGTTTGGGTATTTGTTTTGTTTTTACGGTGAGATATATTAAAAAAAAAATATGAATAATTTAAAACCCAAACGTTGAGGTTGACTTATTTTAAATTGATCTGGGTCGTCACTCCTGCTCTCTCTTGTTGCAATGTCGCGAGGTGTGCACTGAAAGCATGTTGATCTGGTGCACCTTGGGAGATGCTTCATCAGTTGAGATCCTCTGTATGTTATGAGCACTAGCAGTGTTGCTGGTGGTCCACCTGAATGGACCCTGGAAGTGGATGGAAGCCTTGCCTGTATTGACGTCTCTATGGTAGATGTGGTAGACAGACACCTTCTCACTCTCACCATGGCCCATGTCTGCACACAGCCTCCAGGAGGGTGATGGCCCCCTTTGGGTTTTTCGATAGTAATTGAAGGTGGGCTTTGTTGCCGGTCCATTAGTGCTTTTTATGTATCACGTTACTTCCATTAAGTGCTATGCTGTTCTCCAAGAAGGATGATTGTTGTGTGCCTGTATAGCTTTCCTGTCTTCAAAAATACCCAAGCCACTGTTCTCATATTGGTTTAGCTCTATACTTAACCAACAGTCCAGGCTTTGTACGGGGGTACAAAGCCCCCCCCCCCCCTGTTTATTGCTGCCACAAAAGGAATTATTCTTCCACGTCCATTAATTTGTTTTTTGGGGTGGTGGGGTTTGTCTTTTTTTCCCTTTTTTTTTTCCTTTAGATGTACGTGAGCACCTTTTTGTTTCCCTTAAAAGATGCAAGAAGTTAATTTAATTCAGCACCAAAGTCACCACTCTGTTTAAGGCATCAAATATTTCTACACGGTTGCGTGTGTATATAAGGTACAAAATTTAATTTTTTATAGCGTAACAGTAGGCACCCTTTTTTCTGTTCCATAAAAAAATGATGTCATGCTTATCCATGATTTGCTTTTTACGTCATGTTAAAACAAACAGGAGGCCTTTTTGCTGAGGTTGAAGTATTGTTGGTACAAAATATATCTGAAAATTACCAGAGAGTGGAAACCCCGAAAAAACGACATTCAAATAAATGTTGATTATATCAAGACAGGGTCAGTCTGGAGAGATGTTGATACATGCACAGATTTGTATGTTTTGAATTGTTTCCTCAGGATCTTTCCTTTCTTTTTGTACATTTTATTGGTGTGATGTTTTGCACTGCCTCATATATGTTCAAATCAATCGTCATTCTATGTATGTTTCTTTTCTTTGTTGATTATTGAATACATTGTGCTTTGCCACCATTCGCTTTGCGTCCCTTTCTGTTGCGCTTACGTTACGTGGTCCTTTTCTGTTCCTTTTCTTTTCCACACATTGTGGATGACACTGAGATAACACTGAGCCCGTGTGAGTAAGGAGGACTCAGTACAAGGCCTCACTGTTCGGACAGTAAGATGCAGTGAAATAAAAGCCGTTGAAGTTAACTAATTTATAACTTTTGTGTCCGGCGAGATTCCAACCAGCCACTGCCACAGGATAATGTAAAGTAAGAGCGAAGACGGTGTTGTCTGTCTCTAAGGTTCCAGATGTTTCCTACCGAAGAACAACAGTCCCACTAGTCCGGTCATGATATCCATGTGTCTTCTTGACGTGGGTAACCTTGAAGCTTTTGGTCTGTAGGGCTTATTTTTGTTCTTTTATAGCATCCATAACACTTTTTTTTCATCTTTATTTTTCAAATCTTATGTTTAGCAGTCCAAACTACAATATTATGTCCCAATATCCAGCTATGCTCGAAGGCAATGTAATGTTTTGTTTCAGATGGCTTTGAAATGAATCCTTGACACCAACTGTTCAGGAAACCTGTCCCACTAAAGTCCAGTTTGGTAGAGCATCATGTTAATCAGCGTGTATGAAAGAGCAAACACATGTACACTATATGAATCAATAATCCCATACAGGAAAAAGAAATGGCCTCCTCTGAGATCTATATTCAGAAGGACTGCAAACACTCTGAGACCCCTGCCCCTCATTCTGCCCTGATCTTTTATCGCAAACTGGGGTAAATGTGGATAAAAGCTGTCTCTTTTTAATAAATGTGCTATTTTATCTAACTTTAGTTTCTGCTGTTATTTCAAAGTTGTGTGTGTATATGTATGTAGATTACTATTTATATCCAACACAAACCTGTGTCAACCGTCAGAAATGCTGAATTTCCTTGGAAGGAAACCTTTCGTCTCAGAATTCACTACATTGCTTTTATTATTAGTGTCCAACCAGGTGAATGGGCTGATATTAGGAATTCTAGCAGTCATGTTACATATTACAATCTATTATTTTCATAAAAGTTTAGCAAATATCTTGGACATATCTAGTTTTATAATGGCATAATACATCCAAGAAAAAGTATGTATGACCACCAAAGACTGAATCCATATGAAATATACATTATTTACATATCAATTCGACATGAAAAAAATACCACATAAAAAAATAAACACATTCATAAATAATATCTGCCATTGGTGAAGTGCATTACTTTCCCAGACAGTGTATGCATGTCGGGGTCTTGTAGTCGAGAGAGAGAGAGAGAGAGAGAGAGAGAGAGAGAGAGAGAGAGAGAGAGAGAGAGAGAGAGAGAGAGAGAGAGAGAGAGAGAGAGAGAGAGAGAGAGAGAGAGAGAGAGAGAGAGAGAGAGAGAGAGAGAGAGAGAGAGAGAGAGAGAGAGAGAGAGAGAGAGAGAGAGAGAGAGAGAGAGAGAGAGAGAGAGAGAGAGATGGACTGTTTCACTTTATGAAACCTGAGAGTCTAAGCCGTATGCTGTATGGGGACTATGGTGTCTTCTTATCGATACGACAGAGCGATGAAGGGCATGTGAGAGAGGCGTAGGCCCGCATGCTGGCAGGGTAGGCCGTGTCCATCATGGCTGCAGTAGAGGGCTAGGCCCAGCTCCAGAGGAGGGGGTGGTGGCCTGTGGCTCAAGCCATCCCCCCACACACCACCATCATGGTGGTCATTGGTGTCCTGTGGAGCCTGCTGGCCTGGTGCTTCTGGTGGAGCTCCCCTGGAACCCATCCCCAACAGCAGCATGTCCACCAGGCTGGAGGCCCCTCCTCCTCCCAGACCACCTGCTGTCTCCATCAGGCCCCGGAAGACAGACAGTAGGTCCACCTTGAGCTCCACCATGTCCCCGTGGGCCCACACATCATACCTGGGGGTGGGGAAAAGTTTGCTTTTTAAGTACTCTCAGAGAGAGAGAGAGAGAGAGAGAGAGAGAGAGAGAGAGAGAGAGAGAGAGAGAGAGAGAGAGAGATAGTGTGTGTTTGTGTGTGTGTGTGTGTGTGTGTGTGTGTGTGTGTGTGTGTGTGTGTGAATAAGTAGAAAGTAGTCAAACCATTTTTTAACAGTAAATGTTCTGTTTACCTTGTAGGGAGATTGCGCTTTGCCATGAACAGCAGCACGGGTTGAATGGAAAGGTGTCGTGGGTTGAACATTTGCAGATGAAGTTCAACTCTCGTTATAGGCACTGATAGCACATCTGGGGCTAGAAGGAACTCTGCCAGGGCACCTAGGGATGGAGGGCAAAACCAAAATGCGTTCTCATTCTTCTAATCATCCGGTTGGTCTGAACACCAGCATTATTTTTGTTATTTGTCCCAATACGTAATTAAATATAAGGTACATGGGTCTACTTCATCTTACCTTCACGCAAGTGGCCTTGGATGCCTTTTACGTTTCTGCATATGAAACCCTCTTGACAGCAGCGATACGCTTGTCGAACGAAATTAAACAGGGACTTCCCAGGGAAAACCACGCTTCGAGAACCTCTCTGAGCAAACGAGCGAATACGGAGGCGAAGTAAAGTGGCCCTTTCTGCAGGCTGGTCGGTACTTTCCATCCAAGGAGAAGTCAGCTCCGCGCAGGGTTGACGGGTATCAGTCACCTCCCTCTTCCACCTCTTCAACATGTGCAAACGTGGATTCCATCTGTAGGATTCCTCTGCAATATGTGGTAACGGTGACATATATTCCCTCGTGTCTAACAACCGATCAATAAATCCACTGGCACTTGTCACCACCGTCAGAAAACACAGTACAATCCAAGGGCACGCCATGGCGACTTGTTACGAGTTTCTTAAGTCTTTTCCAAGTGAAGAAATGTTTCGGGCTGTAGCCTACGATGAGTCTGCGTCGCCCCTGTGGTTAACCTATATATCTCCAACGACAATGGGGGACACTTGCCACTTAGAATGTGAATAGTGGCCGTCGTCAGTGTCCCTCCCCTCTTTGTGTTGGTGTTCTCCACCAGCCATTGACCCCCCGCTGTCTTCTTCTAATGCACGTCCATAATGAGGCGCCAGCCTCAGCCATTCACATTCAGCTGCTTCATGACATAACGCCGTTTGGATGATCACAAGCCCGGCTATATTTGAGGCAGAGACAGATTCTAACAACATAAACTCGTGATTAGGGCTTTATATGTGTATTTCTCCTACTTTAAATTTGCGCAAAGTCAGTCACAGATCCCTAACTGCTCTAAACCTTTGCCTCCTCCATGCCATTTAAGTGTCGTTGGTAAACAATGAGGGCAACAGCTCGGTCACATGCAAACTACCGAGGACTAATGAGGCCCCTGTGGATAAAAACAAGCATTTACAAAAGTAGCTCTATTTCAACTCCACAAAGAAGATAATTTATTTATTGTATTTATGTTCGGTTTCAAATAGAGCCGTGCAAAACCAACCTCTTTTTCCTCGCAAACACTTTGATATGTATGATCGACATACAATGACAAATTGTCCTATGGTTGTTTAAGCGTAACACTTAATTTACATTAATACATACTACTTAAGCTCTCCCGGGTTAAGGTAATTAAGAAATGCATATTTATTAGCAAAATACATTGGCAACATTTCGTTTCATTTATGCAATAGTATTGGAATTTATTTATTATGTCACAATTTCGTAGGCCTGGAGCCTATTATGCTTCAATTAAAGACTATATCACATTATAATCACACTCCCCCAAAATAAATCCTCAAAATGTCATTTTCATCTAGAATGAGTTAGTCAAATCCTTCCCAGCAGACAGTAGAGGAAGTAACAAAAGACCATTGGGAGTCCTGCAGATGTTCAAGCACAACCTTTGACCTCCGGCGTAACACTGTGATCAGAGTGGAAGGGTGGCTGGGTTGTGACGCCCCTCCCCCGTCACCAGCAGCACCACGGCGCCGGCTCACAGGAGGCTGAGCCCGTGTCTCAGCAGCGCGTGGCGGGCCTTGCTGGGCAGGGAGAAGGCCGTGTCCCTGTGGTTGGGCACTCCAGAGTTCCTCAGAGCTCCGCCGTGCTGCAGGAAGTAGGTCTCCTGGGCCGCGCTGCGGGACGCGTACACTGCTGTCCTGGAGCTCCTGACACAAACTCTCATTAAGGAGACATCCTCATGGATACTTGTAACATAGCAAGCAAGGGGAGCAGAACTGCCCTACGGTAGATAAATGCCCCCATAGTAGATCAATACTGTATAAACATTCAGTGAAGGTTGAATACTGAAAGCAGGGGGAGGGGAAGTTGTAGTTGAATCCCATAAGATTGAATCCACACACACACACACACACACACACACACACACACACACACACACACACACACACACACACACACACACACACACACACACACACACACACACACACACACACACACACACACACACACACACACACACACGCACACGCATGAGCACGCGCACGCACGCACACAAGCACACACGCACGCACGCACGTACACACGCCTTGCTGACCTGATAATAGCCTCCTGCAGATCCTCACTCCTACAGAAATGCGTGTGTAGGAGCGCGGTGGCCCGGATAAAGGTGTGATCCTGGTCTCCCCCCTGGTCTCCCCCCTGGTCTCCCCCCTGGTCTCCCCCCACTCGCCCAGACACATTGGCTGCAGTGAGACACAACAACACTACTGGAGTACTACTCTACTGTAAATGCTGCAGCTGAGCATGCTTACATGCTGTATGGATATGCACATTGGAAATGACAAACAGGGTTTTAAGTTTAATCTCAAGACCTCAGTAAAAATCCTCTTTCCTAGTTAAAATGTAATGGTTACACTGAAATACAAAGAATGTAATTGGGCAATACACATGCAGGGTCACACACAAACACAATTATGAGAAGAAGAAAAACTAGCATGACACAATAATACTAAAGGCCCTCACTTGTCAGGGTGTTCTGAATGCAGTCGTAATGAGCAAAGATGTAGGGCCCCTGGGGGCCAGCAGGCCCTGCCGACCCCGTCCTCAGGTGGGCCTCCAGTCCATTTAGGGACGCCAGGCTGCTGTGGTACTGGATTAAAAAAACAGAACGGAAGGGGCGGGGCGAACTTGCTGATAAATATCATCATTAGCACGATAAAGCTGATAACAACTGTTATTTCATACGTTATCTCTGAGATAAGGGGACCTGAATTCAGTGTTTGGAATTTGTGTTTTTAAATCTGTAAATCAACCTACTACAACACATGGGCTGTCCCCTACATTGGAACGTTTCTCTGGTCTCATCCCATGAACGCAGAGGCATTTAAAGTGGAAACATGAGAGCGTACACTCATTTCTTATAGTTAACTGCAGACTCTTCATCTCATCAATGTGCTGTCGATAACCTAGTGTGGTGGTATGTCACTCTGTAAATGCATACAGTTCTACAAAACTCAAGATTCTTCAGTACCATTCCCTTAAGACATCTTCCCAAACATTGTGCACAAGAAGCCGTTATCAATTGAAACACTACTAATCAAAGGAGGAGTACCATTTACATTAGCCACTCACCACTTCATTTACATAAGCCACTCACCACTTCATCCATAGCTTCCATGTCTCTCTGGAGGGGAGGCTCCACCAGCAGTGCCAGTACCAGGCCCTTCACCCTGTGCTGGTACAGCGTCATGGGGACAACAGTTCTGTCCTTGTCTCCTACTCTAGGAAGACCAGCACCATCGCTGCAACGGCCGTCCCCACTGCCTCCCGATGCCACCGTGCCCTCTGGAAGATGCTCCTGCTCTGGGGTACAGCAGCCTGTCATCACCGTTGCCACTGGTTTGTTTTCGAGAGCCGGCGCTTGGGCGCGCAGCAAGGCCTCTCCTTGGAGCTCCACCTGGCTGGTGTTTCCCCCCTGGCTGTGAAAGCTGTTGTAGCACGACTTCTCCAGCAAGTGGTTTTCCTCATCCTCCTCTTCATTGCTTCGAGGCCCCTCTTTGTTTGGGAAAGCAGTGACCTCCTGGGAGCGAGGCCAGGCTTGGGACAGAAGAGGGTGGATAGTCGTCCTAGCAGCCCCCTGCTGTGCACCCGGGGTCAGCACAGGCGAGGTGGGGCCCTCCAGCCTCATGGGGGTGTGGGGGGAATGTGTCTCCAGCTCTGTGGTTGAATCCGTGGATGGCGTGTCTGATAATGTTCTAGACAAACGGGTCCTCCGGGGCCGACTTTCTTTCCCAGGAGTAACGTGAGACCTAGAGGGCAGAGCAACACAGAACACAGAACCATCAGGTGGGGAGTGGAACCCAAAGGCAGCCCCAGCCAGTGGCATACATAGGTGTGTGTATAGGGGAATGTATAGGGGAGTGTATAGGGGAATGTATAGGGGAGTGTATAGGGGAATGTATAGGCGTGTGTATAGGCGTGTGTATAGGCGTGTGTATAGGCGGTGTTGATCCATACAGCCTTTGGATGGAATAAAAAATCAAACAAAAATGTAATACCATTATTTCAAAATATAAAAAACATAACTACAGGCATACCCTATTAGAAAGGCCCTATTTTCTGGGTTTCAAATGCACTGGTTTCATTCCTTTTTTGTATTTTCTGCAATACCTTATTCATATTGTATTTCAAATTAGTTTTATTTCACTTGTTTCTTTACTACCGTATTTATTATATTGTTGTTTACCGTTTCAAAAATAAAGAAATTGTCCAAAGACAAAAAGCTATGCAGTCTATGTGAGTGTATGAACACAATGATTGCTGGTATGATTTGGCATAGGAAACAATTGGCCTTTGTGTTTTCCTTGACCTAAATAAAGACAGGCTGCAGCAGCTCAGTCGGTAGAGCGGGTGAACAGAGCGGGTTGTCCAATAACCATAGGGTCGGTGGTTCGATCCCCTTGATCCCCCCCTCCTCTTCTAACTGTCCACATGTCGAACCCCACAAATGTACTGATTGTAAGTCGCTTTGGACAAAAGCATCTGCTAAATGCCCCTTTACCCTTTTACATTTACAGCATAAATTGGTGCATAAATTCACCAGAATGCAGGAAATTGAGTGATGCTCAACAAGTATTGGGGGGCTCCGAGCCCTCTGGCTTCATGTGAACCCACCAACGTCAGCTGCCCTCATACAACATACCATGGATTCCTGCCATGCAAGGAGTATCGTCACAATGTCAAGAAAGACACTTTATAATAAAAGTTACTGCTAAAATAGTAAATAATAGTAATAGTTTTCATGTAAAGAAGACTTCCATGCTATTTTGAAGCACATTGTGTGAGAGCCATGTGATTATCTTCTTCAACTTTATGACCAGCTAAAAGTATATGGTCTCATGACTACATTTGTAACAGGGCCCTTATGTAAAACTAATCACTCAACTTAATATACTGTACAAGTGGCTATAATAGTACCGTTCATGTCCTGACTTTAAACATTACTCATCCATTCTAGGGAACATTAGAATGCCCTCGGTGGTAATGAAATTGTTTACTTATTCAACTTTACAGTGTTAAATCCACCTACAGTGTTACATCAACTCTACAGTGTTACATCCGCTCTACAGTGTTACATCAACTCTACAGTGTTACATCCGCTCTACAGTGTTACATCAACTCTACAGTGTTACATCCGCTCTACAGTGTTACATCCGCTCTACATTGTTACATCCGCTCTACATTGTTACATCCGCTCTACAGTGTTACATCCGCTCTACAGTGTCACATCAACTCTACAGTGTTACATCAACTCTACAGTGCTACATTCACTCTACAGTGTTACATCAACTCTACAGTGTTACATCCGCTCTACATTGTTACATCCGCTCTACAGTGTTACATCCGCTCTACAGTGTTACATCCGCTCTACAGTGTTACATCCGCTCTACATTGTTACATCCGCTCTACATTGTTACATCCGCTCTACAGTGTTACATTCACTCTACAGTGTTACATTCATACTACAGTGTTACATGCACTCTACAGTGTTACATGCACTCTACAGTGTTACATCCGCTCTTCCACTCTACAGTGTTACATCCGCTCTACAGTGTTACATCCGCTCTACATTGTTACATCCGCTCTACAGTGTTACATTCACTCTACAGTGCTACATTCACTCTACAGTGTTACATTCACTCTACAGTGTTACATGCACTCTACAGTGTTACATTCACTCTACAGTGCTACATTCACTCTACAGTGTTACATTCACTCTACAGTGTTACATTCACTCTACAGTGTTACATTCACTCTACAGTGTTACATTCACTCTACATTGTTACATCCACTCTACAGTGTTACATCCACTCTACAGTGTTACATCCACTGTGGACTCTGCTGTCCTGTCATCAAGTGCAGGTGCCAGTTCATTATCATCTTTCATCATTCTCCTGCTTCTAGCCTTCAGCTCATCCACCTAATCAGTTTCCAGCAATGGGAGGCCAGCCCGCCTATTCAAAAACTGTGTGTTGGTCTCTCTTTTTGGTCTGCTGACAGGAAGCCAGCTTGTGTTTTGCATATACAGTACTGAGAGTTTTGATACACCTGTTAGATTCTTGTGTGTGTGTGTGTGTGTGTGTGTGTGTGTGTGTGTGTGTGTGTGTGTGTGTGTGTGTGTGTGTGTGTGTGTGTGTGTGTGTGTGTGTATAGTCAACTTGTGGGCTTGGGAGAGGTCTCTTTCACTTGCAACACAAATAACAGTTTTCTTTTGAGATGCATGAGGTTAGGAGTGTTGCTACCGACTAGTTGAGGATAGAGTAGGTAGGGAGATGTGTGGTTCTACTTTGCAGCTAGGTTGGATCTGTTTTGCCTTTTTTTGCTTTTCTTTGGCAACACTTAAGTCCCAAGATCAGGTTTTATAACTTCATACATTCTTGTTTCCCGTTTAATGTTAACCCGTTTCCTCATTCCTCAGTACATCAATTTTCTTCATCATTTGTTCCTTCTAGTCCATTATTATTCACTAATAACTTGTTCATCTACTATCCATAACCCAGCCATTTGACATTTGTTAGCTCCCCTCCTACGCCCAGACAGCGGCGTTGAGACAAGCTGCCTACCTGGAGTCTCTGTCCACAGCAGGAGAGCGCAGGTCTTCCAGTTCAGACAGGGTTAGATGCACAGTAGTGGATGTCACAGCCCTGGAGAGAGGAGAACTGGAACTCACCCCTTCTGGTCTCTCGTCCTGGTAGCAGATTAAAAATGTAATATTTAATGGACTGGCTTATTCTTGACATTGCAAAAGACAGAGGATGTGATTTGAGGCCAAACCAGTGGAACCTGATTCTATGTAAAAAATGATTTTGGGCTTTTAGACGATGTCTTTCAAGAACTTTCAATTTGGTATTAGATAAAGCACTTCAAAAGTATGGCCTGCTCATTCTAATGACAAGGCAGGGAATGGGTTAATACCTTTAATAGATACATGATAGCAGCAACTATTAAAAAAAGGTAAAGAAGAAATAATATTTATATTAATTATCCCCAAAAGGACATTTATTTTATGTTAGGGAAACAAATGAGCAGATTACAGAAGATTTAAGAAACCGATGTATAATGGTGCATAGATATTTCAAGAGTCCAAGAATGTTGTTTTGTCGACTTAAGACCAGACAGCAGTGTCGTCCAAGTAAGTAATCTGACACACACCTTATTGTAGGTTTGAGTCTCACTGGCCATCACCCTCACTGTAAGACCAGGAGGCATCTGAGTGCTCACAACCCTGCGGACACAGGAACATTAGTTACCCTTTCCAACCAAGCTCTCAGAAATAAAGTGTAGTGGGAAAATACCTGCTTACTTTCCACGGAAGAGAATACAGCCTGCTAACACTAGAGGACAGCGTTGGCAAGCTTGCAGAATGAGGGCAGCTTTCAGCAGCAGAAGAGGGTCAATCTGAAAACAAGCATTAATAACTACTACTACCATTTATGATGACGTGTAGATTAATTATTCAAGGAGCAGATAAGGGTTAGGCATCGTGCTCAAACTGTGGACATGGGGATCAAACCCATAACCTTTTGGCTGGGTGTCACACACCATGTTAATGGATACATCTTTGGTTGGTTTACTTATGAGTCAATTGCTGAAATCTGATATAGGAATTAACTGTAGGGTAGTAGTTGACATTTCCATTTTCTGAAAATAAGTAGCAAACTTGCATTTTATTCACTCAAATACTTAATAGTACAAAGACCATATATACATTGATCTTTGAACAGAGTTCTGCTAGTTCCACATTGTTTATGAGAAGAGGCACACACCTGAGTTGAGTCGATGGTATGTAAGCAGCTGAATATGTGGTGTAGCTCCATGGATCCGGCTTGTAGGTATAACAGATACTGTGACCAACACAAAGCCAACGTTTCTCTGCTGTTCTTCTACAGGTAAAGACGGAAGGGCGTGAGTTACATCCTGTTTAAGGGTCACACTTGTACTCCAAAGAAAATACATATCATTTGGGAGTGCTTCACAAAATGCTTGTTGATATTTTATACAGTTGAAGTTGTTACCTGGTAGCTTTGGCGGATGGGGCCATTGTAGAAACAAAAAAGATTGATCAGCTGGTCCAGAAGATCACACATACTGACTGTAGGGAAGTCCATGGAACAACCAAGAGCCTTAAATGCCAAACAGAAATAAACTGAGTTCATACAAAAGGGCTAATATTCAGGGTGGATGCAGCATTCACATTAGCGGCCATTTCACTCACCCAAAAAAAGTCCTCTTCCATTTTAATGGCAAACTTGCTATGGCGTAGCCTGAGCACACGGACGGGAGAGGATGACAACTCGGAAACACAGCGGCCGACCCCAGCGAGCTGGCCACACAGCAGCTCCTGCTTGTCTATGGGTGTCTGGAGGAGATCCACAAGCGATCATTAGCACCTTCTCCAGAACATCGATCCAACATGATTTGCGTCTGCACACTAAAAGACAGACATCTGACTAATAATATAAAGGAATAGTACGACTGTAGTAGTATTTCAGTGTTACTTATTGAGTCAGACCTTCTCTGGGTAAAAATAGCAGATGCCTTCCCTCGTAAGATCGCACTCTCCTTTGACCTTAGATCCATCGTAGAGGAAGAAATAAGTACACCTGCAAGAAGTAGTAGATCCTAAATTATAAATAAATTCAAAGAGGTCAATGCATATTTAAAAACACGAAGTCTACAATATGAAACAACAGGCTTATTGTGGACATGTCAGAAAAAGTAACACAGCAGCATTAGACAAATACAAATCTTTAGTCTACGTATAGCACCAACGAATCAAATGTATAGTGCACCTTCCAGAACCCGGCATCATCAGTTCAGCCATCGCTGAATAAAATGCTTTTTTGGCAAATGGTTTCCTCTACTGCCATAACATGTCAAATGAAATAATACAAAACTCAATGTAGGTCAACGCATCACGACTGCCCCGACAACAATGAAACATGGGCAAAGGAGTATGTTAACAATATCTAACATAACGCAGTCATCATCCTATTCCTTTAAGTATTTCCGACGTGAAACTGAACTAAATTACTGGGAGAAAGCTACAAGAATGCAAGCAGTCACAAGCAGTAGTCATGTGAAAGTACGGCAAGCAAACCTGCCAAAAACAGATTTTTCTTACTACGCGCTTTTCTGTCGAACATCTCCGTCGGTTATACATTGAAACTACTGATTTTTGTGCCTTGTAAATGAATGCTACACATGCACGTTTAAAGTGTTGTACTAATGCTGATGTTGAGTTTAAAATTGAACAGTGCGTTTAAAAAAACGTAATAATGTTTATATCCATGCACTTTGGCAATCATGTGTAAATGTAGCTGAATGGCTATGAAGTAATTACTTAAACATTTAAAATTGTTGCCACACAAATTATTAGATAAACCATTTCAGGCACACAATTGTTGCATTTTGATGTTTTAATATAGTAATATACGGGAGCGTGTCTATGTTCCCACGGCCCATTGGTCCCACAGCCCATTGGTCCCACGGCACACTGGTCCCACAGCCCACTGGTCCCACAGCTCATTGGTCCCACAGCCCATTGGACCCACGTCACTAAGACTTTTTTTTATTTTTTAGGCCCATTGGTCCCACAGCCCATTGGTCCCACAGTCCATTGGTCCCACAGCCCATTGGTCCCACATTGCTTTTTTATTTAAATTTAAACCATTAAAACAATTAAATTAAACAATTAATGGAATAATTAAACAATTATTTAATTATTTATTTAATTAATTATTAATTATTATTATTTAATTATTTATTATTTATTTAATTATTTAATTATTTAATGGAATAATTAAACAATTACCAATTAAACAATTAAACCAATGGGCCTAAGAAATAATGTTAAAAGTCTTTATGATGTGGGAACAATGGGCTGTGGGACCAATGGGCTGTGGGACCAATGGGCCTAAAAATGAATAAAAAAGTCTTAGCGATGTGGGACCAATGGGCTGTGGGACCAATTGGCTGTGGGACCATTGGGCCTAATTTTGAAAAAACAAAAAATTCTTAGCAATGTGGGACCAATGGGCTGTGGGACCAATGGGCCGTGGGAACATAGAGCTGACCCCGTAATATACACTGCCTGGCCAAAACGGCACGCATTCGTTGCGGCATTGTTTTGATAAGCTTCTGCAATGTCACAAGATTTATTTCGGTCCAGTGTTGCATTAATGTTTCGCCAAGATCTTATATTGATGATGGGAGAGTTTGACAACTGCTCAAAGCCTTCTCCAGGACATCCCAACGATTCTCAATGGGGTTAGGGACTCTGTAGTGGCCACTCCATGTGTGAAAATGATCATCTTCATCTGCCTCTCTTCTTACCGTAATGTGCCCATCACTCTGGAACAGGGTATATCTAGACTCATCGGACTGCAGGACCTTCTTCCATTGATCCAGAGTCCAATCTTTATGCTCCCCAGCAAATTGAAGCCTTTTCTTCAGATTAGCCACGCTGATAAGTGATTTTCTTAAGGCTACACAGCTGTTCAGTCCCAATTCCTTGAGTTCCCTTCACATTGTGAAAGAGTTGTTGTTTTCAACGATTTGTTTCACCAAACGTATAAGTGATCGCCGATCATGTATTATAATAAAAATATTTTCTTTGCACGCGCCTTTCAGGACACCCAAGGACACCTTACAGTGCAGGAGAATATAAAGACAATCTAGTAGTATAGTATAGTAAATAGTTACAGCCAGTCATGGCAAATACATGACTAGCATGAATAAAACAAGACGAGACATATGGTGGGTAGACATGTGTGAGGGGAGAATAAAACAGTAATAGGGTCAAGATGAGTCAAGTGGACAGTAATTCTTCTTAAAATCAGTAATTCTTCTTCTTCAGTATACTGAAAATTACAATCAATCATGATTTCTTACATTTCTTCCTCGAAGACGATGGTTCCCCTCTATCCTTCCAGTCTTTAATAATGCGTTCTTGACCCAATTTCAGTAGTTTCTGCAATCTCCTTAGATGTTTTCCCTGCTGGATGCATGCCAACGATTTTACCCTTCTCAAACAGACCAACATCTTCTCCATGACCACGGGGTGCATCTTTGAACATGGTTGTTTAACAAATGAGAAGCTACTCATTGCATCAGTTGGGTTAAATAACTTGTTGCCAGCTGAAAGATAATCACCCATGCAGTAATTATCCAATAGGAGGCGCTTCCCCATTTACTTGGTTAAATCCAGGTGGAGACTTTTTTTTTGGCCAGTCAGTGTATGTTTAGCATACACAAAATAATAAGAACACAAGAGATTGGAGTATTCGTTTATTTACGTTATGATACATTTGAGCAGACAATTTGATTTCTGGTCCAGAACATTGGAAGGAACTGTTTCGAGTGTCCTACAGGAGTAGGAAACAATTTAAGTAAACTGAACTGAGAAAATGGTCCAGTGAAGACAATGAGGGGAACAGGTCCCAGCAGGATGGAGGTCTTGTGGGAGGAGGTGGTCACTCATCATGTCCCTCATAGCCGTCAGGGAGAGCATTCAAGTGTCCATTGTGAAAGAGGGAGTGGTTGCCATCTCCCCAGGGAAAACGCTAGGAGAAACAGAAAGAGGAAAGACATTACAATCAAGTGACAGCATAATTCAAAAGATATACTGGAAATAAATATTTGACAGCCTAAATTGCTGCACATAGGTTCTTTGGTGTCCAACATTTAGCCCTTTTCCACCAAATTAGCTCTGGTTTTTGTACCGGTTCCATTCCAAGATTCTTGTAACTTTGCTGCTATCTAGTGAACAAGCTAGCTAGCATCCTCCACTCCTGGTGAGTCCACCAAGTAGCACACAAGGTACCATCTTGTGCATTTGTCAAGTATGCTTGTATATGTGGATATCTGAATTGTTGAACTGAAAAAATAAATGAACAAAAAACTACCATTAACCAGACAGTCATAAAATAATTATAGGGCTGGGCAATCTGGCATATCTCAATATATCTGGCAAATAATGTTGAGATGTTTTCAAGCCATAATTGCAATACACAATAAATATCTCAATATTTTGAGATCACCTCTAAATGCCTGATTTAATTTAACCCTTATGCATACAATCACACCAGTATCATGATTCTAGCAGTCCCTACAACATGTCAGCATTAAAACATTGAAATTAAAATAATGGCATGATGTGCACACACAAAGTAAAGACTTGGGACTTGTTAAGAGTTGAGTCACACATTATGACCCTGTCAATACAATATTATGTATATTGACAGGGTATTGACCCTGTCAATATACATAATATTGTATAATGTATAATAAATTTATTATGGAACTCGGAACTCTATTGACATGCAAGTACTGTTGCTGAAATAGTTTGATAATGGTATACTTCGGTTTTGCCGTTTAGAGACAATTATTTTGTACGTCTAGTTCGCTCATCCATTCTAGCAGCGGACTAGCCAGTTTGTTTCAAATAAAGTACAAGTACATGCAGGTACAAGTACATAGGACAAGCATTGTCCTATAAGGTTATAGATACTTCAATATTTTCAACTAACGTGGCAATGTGTGAACAATGACATGTGTAGTTCAACTCTTTTTTAGAGCAAATCTATTTTTACACACAGTTAAGCCCAGTGAGATGCAGCCTGTCTCTCACTGGGAAGCCGATTTTTTTTTTTAGTCAAGGTGATTTAAAGCAAGACTAGCTAGCATTAATCTCTCAGTCTCATGACTGAAAAGAATGACGGCATATCTTGTACAAGTTGTTGAGTCACGACATTGGCTCCTGCATTCGGCAAATTTCTCACACACACACACACACACACACACACACACACACACACACACACACACACACAGACAATTTTAACCATTACAAGGTGTGCAAATGATATGATGTGGTGAAGACCTTTGAGCGGATGCGCAGGTGGCTGTAGGGCACAAACTCGGGCTGGTCATGGCTATGCTGCTGCTCCTTCAGGTACACGTTCAACATGCACACGGCGACGGCAGGGAGAGCCACTACGAAACTCAGGAGCTTCCATGTCTTGACTAGTAGAGAGGACATAGACCATTACTCATTTGGGACAAAACAAACAGCAGTGTGAAACACCTTTGGAGATTGAGCTGTCCTTTCTCCCAATGATGTTAGCTTGCTAGTGCTAGCAAGGTTAGCAAGGTCATCATTCAACAGAATTGGTGTATTTGTCAAGAAACATCAACAATTGCAACTTGTATTTTAAAGAAATGGATAGTCACCTGCTTGTTCACCATGTTCAGCAGTAGCTGAGAGCTGACGCCGCGTTTGGCCTATAGAAGACCTAAGCAGAGCTTGAGAGATCTTTCCCAATGCAGCCATCTTTCGTTAGTTGACCGATGCGTAGAGCGGAAGGAGATTTGAGAACTGTGGGTCACGTGAAAGATCCTTAAACTCGCGAGTTCACAAACCCCGCCATCTAGCGTCACATATTTGTAGTTTCACTTAAAATGAAAATAAGAATAAATAGGACGAACCTACCAATACATTGAAAACAAATGATAACCCTCTGTCGAAAATACGTTCTTTTATGTTATCTCCTCTCCCCCTAGGTCCCTTAGATCGGCCAAGCAAGGGTTACTGACGGAGCCGAAGGCCAATCTCAAGCACAGGGGCTACCGTGCCTTTGCTGTCGCAGCCCCCAAACTGTGGAACAGCATCCCTACCTCCATCAGATTCGCCCCTTCAGTTGACTCTTTAAAATCCCAGCTCAAACATACCTTTTCTCTCTAGCGTTTCCCGATTTATCTTGACGTGAGCCCTGCTTGTACTGTTGTCTCTATCGTGTATTTATTTGTATGGTCTGCTTTTTAATGTGCTTTTTGTATGGCCCGCCTCTGTTTTATTTGTTATATGTTATATGTTTGCTTCCCATCGGTCTCTGTAAAGCACTTTGGTTCATGCAAGCCATGTTTAAATGTGCTAACCCTAACCCTAACCCCAATGCAACATAATGCCTTAAAAAGCAAAAGTAAGCCTACAAACAAGATACAAGATCCTTTAGAACCCTCTCTGTTTACAATTGTAGCTTATGTAACAATGCTGCTACCAAATAGCACTCTTTAGTTGCTACTAAATTGTAACACGGCGTGCCTTTGCACTTGCCCATTTATCTAGTATTGCATCAAATGAAACAGGTCGTGCCACACTGTTTTCAATTGAAATGACTGCTAATTGGGTAAGGCGATCGTTACTCATGTTGAAACGCATGTCTTCGTCAGCTTTGTCTTGCTAAGTGATCTCTCCGCAGAGGACACTCACAGGCCTGGTCAGGAAACTGTCAGGGGTACTGTTAAATTTGGAAAAAATAAATCAAGGTTCTCCTGTAAGAGGGAATTTAATTTATCCAGAGTCTTTTCATGACCCCTAAGATAAAACCTGTCTGTTGCCTTTCACCATCCACTTATTTAACTGCTGTCACTTCTTAAAGAATTACTCTTTTTTTCTTTTTTTAAAAAGAATGACTCTTGACATAGCATCTTTCCCTCTTTGTTTTGCTTTTGTTGGCCCGACTGCTGCTTCACTGCGTCTGTTTCAGAGACTACGGCAGGCCGACTGAACGCGTCAAAAGACGAGTGGGTAACGGCTGCGACCTGTCTGCAAGGCGGGGCTTGATGTCCAGCCGGTCAAGCCCCGCCCATGTCACGACGTCACACGCCAAGCCCTGCTACCTTATCGTGGTTTGTTCAGGGACAGTCGGGATTTCATTTTCGGTCGAAGCAGCGCCTAGATTTGCCTGGATGTCGGATTTTATGTTGTTCTTCCCTAGTAGCTACTACATAAACGTTTACTAAACGAACGTTTCAAGTTAAATGGAAATATTTAATTACTAGAAATGATTATTGATGTGAGGACACATTATTCAACTATAGCAACAATGTAGCCTATTGTCTACTACTATTTGACTGAAGATTGCTATTTGTATTTGTATTTTTTATTTGTATTTATATTTTTGATTCATTTAAATTTTTAATAAAAATTAAGTGAACATAAAAAAAAGTATTTCGCATAGACATTTTTGCTATTAATATGCAGGTTTGTCATCGTTTATGTCACTAACAGAAACCCATCCATCCATCCATCCATTTCTTCCGCTTATCCGGGGTCGGGTCGCGGGGGCAGCAGCCTGAGGAGAGAAGCCCAGACTTCCCTCTCCCCAGCCACTTCGTCCAGCTCTTCCGGGGGGATCCCGAGGCGTTCCCAGGCCAGCCGAGAGACATAGTCCCTCCAGCGTGTCCTGGGTCTTCCCCGGGGCCTCCTCCCGGAGGGACGTGCCCGGAACACCTCCCCAGGGAGGCGTCCGGGAGGCATCCTCACTGCACAAACGTTATACAATAATATATATACACCAACAAAAACGCCGTGAGATGTGAATAAAATTTTTCATTTATTGTAGCAACGTAATTTCACTCACCGACATCACTTTCCAACTCCTATTCCGATATTTTGCCGAAAGGGAAGGTGGCAAGGGGTGGACTTAACTTTCACGGTGATTCCGTGTGGGCGGGGCTTGACCGGCTGGACGTCAAGCCCCGCCCCCCGAAGGTACCGCAAGGCCGCAGCCGTCTACTTGCAAAAGACGGCTTTTAACGCGTCTGGCAACGCGTTAAATCTGTTGCAGACGCGTCAAAAAAGATTGAACGCGTTCAAAACTTTCAACGTGTTCAGAAGTTTCAATGCGTTCAAAAGTTTCAAAGCGTTCAAAAGTTTCAACTCGTTCAAAAGTTTCAACTCGTTCAAAAGTTTCAACGCTACTTTCTACCTTCTCAGCCAATAGAGTTGAACTGCTTTCAACCAATCATATGCCAGGGCAGACAGACCACATCAGTCGAGGCCAGATCGCCTTTGGCAAATCTTTCCTGTCGGAAGTTTGCTGAAACTTATACATGACTGTGTGCATACCAATGTAGACAAAGTACGCCAGTGTAATGGTTTGAAACTTTACCTTTCATCTTCACATTTCTATTCCCAAACCTACACTGACACTTTTTCTAGTACTGTCTGTATAGTTGGTTTAATACACACCCTCTGGTGCAACCTAGACACATCATCAGTGATGTAACCTGAGGTCATAGGGTATTTCGGGTCTCTCAACATAAGACACCCTCGCCCAGGCGACCCAGCCGGGGGTGATCAGACCCCGGCTTGTGTCTAGGTAGCTTGTGTGGCCCACGGATCACCCCTCCTGATCCACAGCCATCTTGATGCCTTCTCAGCAGCATCAGTGATGTTCTTGATGGCTTTCTTGCTGTGCAGTCCCCTTATTCCCAACAACTTGAGGGCCCTGCAGAGTGACTGGCCTGCGAAACCTCGGCAACCAACCTCAATGGGACTGCAACGAGTCTTCCATCCGTTGCGCCGGCATTCGCCTGCCAGCTCCTCATACTTGGCCCTCTTCCTCTCAAATGCCTCCTCCATCCGGTCTTCCCAGGGCACAGTCAACTGCAGCAGTATCACCTGCCTTTTTGATTCTGACATAAGAACCAAGTCCGGCCTAAGTGTGGTCACTGCGATGGTCTCTGGGAATTTAAGCTGTTTCCCCAAGTCCCCCTTCAGCTGCCAGTCCCTAGCTGTTGTCAGGAGCCCCCCTGTTTGGCCTGGGCGGTGTTGAGGCTTCTCACCAGATTTAACAAAGGTGATTGAATGCCTAGCTGGCTGTTGCTGCTTGCTGAGTGAGATCCCTGAGCAGATGGTATCTGCTATCACCTTCAGCACCTGGTCGTGGCGCCAACGATAGCGCCCCTCACCCAGGGCTTTCGGGCAACAGCTTAGGATGTGCTCCAGTGATCCTCTCCTCTGACACAAAGGGCAAGCAGGTGTTTCTGCCAGGCCCCAACAGAAGAGGTTGGAAGGGCTGGGGAGGACGTCGTAGACTGACTGGATCAAAAACTTTATCCGGAATGGCTCTGCCTTCCAAAGCTCTGACCAAGAAATCTTCCTATCCAGTGTCTGCTCCCATCTAGTCCACGCCCCCTGTTGTCTCATCCCCACCATCTTGCTTGAGCGGGTCTCCTCCAGCCCTGCTCTAACCTCTTCCTGGATAAGCTGCCACCTCTCCTTCCCCTGGGCCTTGTTGTACCGAGGTCCTGGGTTGCTCCCAAGCCCTGCCCGGCCTGTCGCCACTGCTCCCACCAGAACACCGTGGCGCAGCCGTGCCTCAGCTTGCTCAACCGTCTCCTGGGCTCTCCACTTCCGACCAGTCCGCACTTCAATCCCAGCTAAGGAGACTTTGGTGTCACTCGAGTCTCTGTACAGCAGCACCTCTCTCGCACGGGTAACCATGAACTTCTCCGACAGACTACTGAAGGGAAGTCGCAGCTTGTTCTTATGCCCATACAAGGCTATGCTGCTGAGGCTTCTTGGTAGGCCCAACCACCTGCGAAGGAAGCTACTTACCTTACGCTCGAAGCCCTCAACGGTCGTTAGTGGGACATCGTAGACCAGTAGTGGCCAGAGGAGGCGTGGCAGGATGCCATGCTGATATATCCATGCTTTATACTTACCTGGCAGCCCTGACTTATCCACCGCCACTAGCCAGTTTCCCAGTTCTCTGCTGGTCGCCTTGAGCGCTGCTTTGTCCCTCAGGGTGCCATCAAAGATCTTCCCCAGGCTCTTCACTGGCTCCTCTGAAACCGATGGAATCTGGACACCTCCCAGCGAGAACCGGAACTTGTCTGTAACCTTCCCCTTCTTCACCACCAGGGAACGGGACTTAGCAGGCTTAAAGCCCATACGCGCCCAGTTAATGAGCCGCTCAAGGACTTGGAGAACCCACCTACAGCCTGGAACTGATGTTGTAGTAACTGTCAGGTCATCCATAAAAGCTCTGTATCCATATATATATATATATATACATCCATATATATACTGTATCTAACTTATATCCAGTTCATTTGCACTATATTTATATATTTACATTTATCATAGTTTTATATTTATATTTCTGTACATTTTTTATTTTATACATAATACACCTGCTCATTCTCTGTGTCTGCCGGAAACCATAGCAACGAAATTTCGCTGCCAAAAATCACTCTGTGTTTCTTGTGCAACGACAATAAAGTGAAGTTGAGTTGAGTTGAGTTGATCTTGAGTCTTATTTAGCTGCAAGTGCGAATCCCAACCTATGCATTGTTTTTTAAGTTTTAAATCCCATATTCATAACCCTTCCCCTCCCCAACCTGGACTGAGTCATTACTTGAATACTGGCAGTAACTCATACTTTAATACTCTAAGATTTGCTGATCTTCATTGTTCATGGAATCTGAAGAGACCAATAAGCGGACTCACGTAATGGATAAATAAACGTCTATGCCATTTTATTCTGTTATAATCATAGTTGCAACTTACCATACACAAAACACAATGCACACAGTGAGTTTTGGAGTGCAGTCTTATCAATGACAATAAGCCTTAAATAGCAAAAATATCTGTCAAATAACTTAAAAACATAACTTAACTTAACATAACTGTCATAGGCCTATACATTTTATTGCATACTATACAGTACTTTGCTGCCTTTTCAGTATTATTTAACTTTAATGCACTGTTTTTCTATATATTTTTTAAAAATATGTTATCTGTTTCTGTTTTTCTGTATTTTTATTCTTAACCACGTTTTCATGTTTGGTTCTATGTCTGTCTATGCTAATTATGTTCTTGTGCTGCTGGAACACCTAAGTACCACTAAATACTACTCTAACTATTGATATCTACAGTATAAACCAAGTGAATTATTAACTGATCAATGAGAAAACATTAAAAACACACCAAGTCACAACATGATCAAATGTTCTGTAGCCCTTTATTCTCGCACACAAGTCACTCGTCTGTGTGACATTCACAATAGGCCAAATAGTTTCTTTGGTCCATTATTTCTTCACAGAATTTCCACATGTCCTCAGTGCAGTAAAACGTGAAGTTGAAGGGCTCCAGGATTGCTTCATTTTCATGCTCATCGTCTTCTTCTTCTTCTTCTTCTTCTTCTTCTTCTTCTTCTTCTTCTTCTTCTTCTTCTTCTTCTTCTTCTTCTTCTTCTTCTTCTTCTTCTTTTTCTTCTTCTTCTTCTTTCCACAACCTCCCATATTGCAGAGCAGCCTCAGCCTGTTTCTCCTCCTCCATGCACAGAACATCAGGCAGGTCCACTTTGGCAGAGAACAGTTGTTTGTTGGCCTCAACCCACTCTGCTGCATGTATGCAATCATGAAGAATGCAATCTTCAACCGTGTCCTATAGAAAAGACAGAAAGAAAGATGTCTGTATCATAGCTGCTGCACCTACAGTATCTGACCAATAGATACTGTGACAAAGCTTACCCCTTCCACTGGTGTGTCCACATCGGCAGGTCTGACCGAGACCTCAGCCTGCTGCTCTTCTTCCTGAAAATATATAGATAAGCAAAATGATTAGTTGGAATATCAGATGAGCTTGGTTGCAGGGAGGGCAAGGATGAATCCTGACTCTGTTTGGAATGGGCAGCAGCTGAGTTGAAAGTTTGTTGTCTGGGACAAGACTTAGGTCTTGGATTAGGTGTGCTTCCATGTCTGTCCTCCTAATAATGGTTTTGTAGCAAATAGGACAATGATAATGTCCCCCATTCCTGCAGTTCAAATTGCAGTGGCAGATCTTTTTATCTAAGAGCAAGTCAAGAAAATATTTATATTGGCGATGACAAACAAGTCCCATGAACACACTCACACACACAAATCTGTGTGTTTGCGCACATGTGTATATCTTTAATCTAAAATACAATGGCATTACCTTCAAATGCAATGGTATTTTTCACATGGACCTCCAAATGCCGCTGAAGTCTGGCTGGTTGGCTCGGTTTAAACATGCCTTTGGGACAAAGGGGGCAGTGGAACTGACTGCAGCATGTTGTGCAGCGTTCCACTGCAGGCTTTCCACCACACGGAATAACTGAATGATGCATCTAAAAAGGATAGAAAATGTTTAATGCGTTTGAATTATAGCACATGAACTTCAAATCAAATTAATGTATACAGCCTGCAAACTTAGATTGTATTTGCTTACAGGTAAAATGGCCACTTGCACCAGGTAGTGTAAATGAGGCTTTACTTATGTAAAAGTAGTAATTTGACAACAAAAATACTGCACTACGGGTAAAGTCCGGCATTCAAAAACTTGCTTAAGTGAAAGTGGCTAAAACAAAACACTCAAGTCATTTAATATGTTATGTTAGAAGCAAAATATACTCAAGTATCAAAAATAAAAGTACTGATGGTGCAGAAGCCTGCTACTTCTCAGTAATTTCAGGTACTATTTGTTTGGTTAATATACAACAGTGGTGGCAAAATAAAAAAGTAAAAAAAGTGCCATGTAGTCCTGCCACATTTTAATTCCACTTGTGCACTTAAACAGGCGATATCACTAATTAGATAGTCAACCTCTAGCAAAACATCATGGTGTGTTGAATCTGTTAGCTTGGCTGTCACATATCACGTTTCTGAGTTCAGAAAGACACATCTTCAACTTTGTGACGATGCCCAGCAAGGAGAGTTTACTAAAATGTTTTATACCGTTAACGTTACATACAAACAAATGTGCAGAGTTACTTTACGTTATGCACTGAAAAGTTAATTATCCCTGAGAATTTAAGGTGTTGATGCTAACCGCCATTGGGGAAAGTAAAATTTGACGTTATCCAACTTAGCTTCAAAACGACAACTCAAACTGACATGTAACATTAGGCAATTTGCATCATTAATGACTTTACGTCAGGGCTCCGAACCGGTTCAAGGAACGAAAACGAAAACCGAAAAGGAATGGAATTTTACGAGGAACGGAAACGGAAACAAAAACCAAATGGTCTTCAACTGTTCCGGAACAGAAACGTTATTCTGAAATCCCCAAAACCGGTTAATAACGTTTTTGTTTCGTTCTCTATATAGCCTATAAAATTTCACAAAAGCATAGCCTATTTCATAAAAATAAAAAAAACTATTTCCGGTTGCCGCGTTCACTTCACCGCCCGCTAAGCTCAGCTGTCACAAATTCCCACCACCACCCTGGTGAGAGGCGATTGAAATGTAGAGTTAAATTGGAAGTTGTTGGAGAGACTTGGGTATTTGTCAGCAACATAGACAATACAACATATTCGCTTATGGCGGGGTTAGAAAATATTGAGCGAGCCTCTATATCTGAAGATCACCATGGAATACGGATAAAACGTACAACCAGGTAAGGAGTTTCTAGCCCACTTATCCAGAAATGATTTTGATACGAAATTATATTTATCATAGAATATAGGCTACAGTCAGCAGCAGTCTGCCTGGTATGTGAGATGGTTATCGCAAATATTTTTGGATGCTGCCTGTGATCGATGATTTTGGTGCATTTAGACTACCTACTGTGTAAATTAAGGGCAAATACCAATAAGTAGGTCTATTGTAAGATATCGACCACAAAAATAGACTAGGCCCAATAACATTGCCGGAACGTTAAGAATGAACGTTATTTTACATTCCGAACCGGTTCAGGAACGATATGTTGGTGGCGGAACGCAAGAACGAAAACGTTAAATATACTGGTTCCGTTCGGAGCGGAACGATTGAAAAATAATTTCGTTTTCAAGCCCTGCTTTACGTTACTATTTTTAGGGACTTATATTGATGAAGAACACAAGTAATCATGCATTTACCTTCTGTGGATAATACAAATCAGCAACTCACCGCAACTCAGGACACGCTCACTCGCTGGTCTCTCTCCAATTAAAAGGTCAGATGGAGATTTAAATGTCCTCAGTCCCCCTCCCCCCCACTAAAAAATGTCCCCACTTCCCGTCCTGACAGTGGAGGTGTCCTGACAGTGGAGGTGTTCTGACAGTGGAGGTGTCCTGACAGTGGAGGTGTCCTGACAGTGGAGGTGTTCTGACAATGGAGGTGTCCTGACAGTGGAGGTGTTCTGACAGTGCAGGTGTTCTGACAGTGGAGGTGTTCTGACAGTGGAGGTGTTCTGACAGTGGAGGTGTCCTGACAGTGGAGGTGTCCTGACAGTGGACGTGTTCTGACAGTGGAGGTGTGCTGACAGTGGAGGTCTGCAGCCAGGTGCCTCTCCTCATATGCGCCGCATATAGCGCATACCACTGTCTATATATATATATATATAGAGAGAGAGAGAGAGAGAGAGAGAGAGAGAGAGACCAATTTCTCCATGTGGAAGGTCTTGGGCATCTAAGCCCTCCACAAGAAGACTGGACGTTTACCAGCAAATGTTTAAAACAAGAGATGACACATGACATGACTCCCAACAGAGAGAGAGAGACATCCTTGACGTCTGTAGGGACCTACATGTAGAGTGTCTGGTGCAGACGTTCAGTTCAGGTTCATGAGGATACATTGAGCAATGTGGAGCATAGACAAGGTTTATCGTTTAGATTCAAACATCAGTAGGATTGATCAGTTGATTGATCAGTCAGCAACAGTTTGTTGATTTTTACCTGTCTGTCTGTGCTAAGCTGTTTGAAGGATGAGCAGCCTAATGATTGGGACTTGAGTGATCTTTGAGAGGACTGTACAGCTTCAACTCAGAAATGTGATGGGAGATAAATGTCTGTCTGGAACCCAGTCAGAGACATATACACACATACAATAAAATATATGACAATATAAATAATGATGAGGGTTACTTTAATCATGGCATTGGGTAGCCAGACATCTGGTGGGTGTGGCCTACTGGCAGTGTTCACTTGGAAGTTCAGCATGCTCTGGGTTGTACTTTGTTTGAGCAAAGCACATGGCTGCCACTCTGTCACACTCACAGATGAACATTTCACAAAGATCATTGTTACCTGTGAAAATAAAATGCAAAAAATCTGATAGAGAATTGTGAAAATACCCTATATGTAATAACTTGAAGTTACTCTGACCACCAATACACAAACATTCTACTAACAGAGTGTCTCACTATAATGTTTCACTTTGTTTCACTGTAACACTGCTCTGTAATGTGAACACTTTCAGTGTTCACATTACAGAGCAGTGTTAGGCTCCTCACAAGCTCAGTCCATTTGGTTCATTTGAATCAGAATAAAGTGTATACTCTTAGTTTGTAACAAATTAAGTCTGGTTGGCTTTCACAATGTACAAGTTGGAGCAGACCAAAAAGTAAGTTGTATTTTTCAGAAATGTTACATCTTTTGTGTCATGCAAGCTAAAACTTCTATGCAAGGAATCGTAGAAATAGCTAGTTGAGCAAGAAGAAATTATGGTTGCTGATAATAAAGTACCTGATATATTGGCACTGTAAACATAAGGACGTAAACATAGGGACATTTGGTAAGAATAATGATACAAATAATAGTTGGAGTAATTACGTCAATACCATGATATAGACTACAAAAAAAATAATATTCGATATAGGTTTTTTTAATTTTTTTTTTATTTGGGGGAAAAAGTATTTGCACTTATTTCCATGGTACAACAGCACTTGCATGCACTAGCAAAAACTGACAAGTATTTTAGTCTTATTACATTGCTCTTTTGTCAAGCTTTGGTTTTTAACAATTCAAACATAAAGGCTAAGCTCCCACCTTTTGTCCTGGCCCAAACTCTGACTTTATGTAGACACGTCTCCAAGACGTTTGAAGCGTGTCTCCTGCCTTCCATAGGATAGGGCTTTTAATGTGAAAACATCATCATTCTCCGCTTCTCCTGACTGCAATTTATTTCTCAATATGTTTCACATTGATTGCCATAATTTGCATAATCAACAACTGAACTCTGTTACCAAGATGAGAAAAGCATAACCATTTTCTTTTGTTCTTTTTCAAACACCTTTTTGCAAGCCTTGCTAACTCTGCCCTAGCCTGGTAGCAAACCAACCACACCTAATTTTTGACATTCTTAAAGAAAATCCAGATTTATTTTGGTGTAAGGTGTTTTTTAATACACATTGGAGACAACCTTCAAAATGTTGTAATGTGTGTAAATGTTCACTGGGTGTTTGGAAGATGAGTAGACACTCACTGTGACAGGTGATGGTGTTGGTGGGAGGGTCACAGTCATAGCTGTATATCTCTGTGTAAGGGTTGTCCAGTATAGGCCGGCAGGCATGGTGCTGCATAGCATCGTCATAGCACAGGTCATGAACCTGACAGCACCTGGAGACCATTCAGATGACCATGTTCCTGCCTGACTTGTCACAATCATTGTCCAGTTGACACCTGGTAGCTTTGTTTATTAATTAACTTCTCAATTGCAAAGCCTTTTTCCTTTTAGCGCATATATACTACAATCAGATTAATCTAATTGCTTAATATTGAACCCAAAGGCAAGATCTAATACATTTCATACAGTAATGCCCTAAACCAAGCAAATGATTACAAATAATGATATATATGACATATTATTTTGGACTTTAAGAGTCTCCATGTGTCTTCAGCCCATCCCCTGGTCGTGGTTCCCTCACCTGTCCAGCTGGTCTGCAGGCGTCCCAGAGCCGCCCTTCCCACAGTAGCAGCCGTAGTCGCTGTAGTCCAGCACCGGCCAGCTGTCGGGCTGGGCACAGACAATCATCCTCCTGAACTGCCACAGTGCACGCTCACTGGGCAGAGCCAGCACTACGGAGCCATGAGGAGACAAGCAGAATCAATCAGAGACTTAAGCTGTACTGGCTTATCAGAAGTATATTTTGTATTTTTTTATTAATTGATATAGACATTTTATTACACTAGTACTTACAGACTGGCAGACACAAGGCAAGTAGGAAGTGAGATGGATTCATTTTGTAGCTCAAAGGTTTATGTGGCTTGAACCATTTGTATGAACATCATTTATATTCACTAAGAGCGGCAAGAGGCGGTGCTTATCAGGTGCCAAAGCTTCCCCTTGACTCTTTCCTGGAGCAACACTGTGCACCGATAAGTAGGACTCACGTGACTGACCAGTCCACTGGACAGGCGTGTCCTCACTCCTGGGCATTCCAGGCTATAGCCCCGGATATTCAGGGAATATTCTGGAACCTCTGTGAAGTCAAATAAAAAATAAACATAATGATGAAAATCAGACCCCCCCGCTGTGGCCCCCCCAGATGTCAGAACCTAGAATCGCCCCTGCCACTGGATCTAAATTGTAACAATGAACTATAATGTGTATCATATATATATGTTTTGATGTTATTTGTCTGTTTCAGTGGGCATGTAACATGGAAGCTGTATAGTTATGATAAACAAGACTGGTAACCTCCATCCATCCATTATCGAAACCACTTATCCTCTACGAGGGGAGCTGGAGCCAATCCCAGCTGCAACGGGCGAGAGGCGGGGTACACCCTGGACAGGTCGCCAGCCTATCACAGGGCTAACATATATAGACGAACAACCATTCACACTCACATACACGGTCAATTTAGAGACACCAATTAACCTAATCCCCAACCTGCATGTTTTTGGTCTGTGGGAGGAAGCCGGAGTACCCGGAGAGAACCCACGCAAGCACAGGGAGAACATGCAAACTCCACACAGAAAGGTCCCGGGTCCCAGGTGGATTCGAACCCAGAAACCTCTTGCTGTGAGGCGACAGTGCTAACCACTGCACCACCGTGCCGCCGACTGGTAACCTAATTGAGATTATTTGGAATAACAGATTATAACAGCGCACATTTGTGAGACAAGACTGGAAGTCCTTGTGCTTGTATTTCTGTTAGTTACCAACCAAACTAGACATGCTGAGGTTGCAATGTCTAAGAATAGAGCCAATGGTACTATCTATCAAACTATTCTTGTGATTAAATACAGGTGTTGCATCTTTGCTCCCTGCTATTCTGGGTTCTCTGGGATTTTGGTTTTAGTTAATTATTAATCATTGCATCATTGAAAATGTTTCAAATCCAGAGCATAAAGAGATTAATGCTGAAAAGCAAGAATATAATGAGTTCAATATTACAACATTATATGAGTACAACATTCCTCACATGACTCACATTAAACCGTTTCGTAGACCAAGTATATCAAGTTCATCAATCCATGTTTATGTTCATGTCACTCATGTTAGTTCCCAATTTCAATGTGGAATTATTTTGTATACTTTTGCATAATTGTATTATCAGTTCCCACACAGACATGTCCTGTAGTTGTGAATTACATTTCTGTAATCGAACACTTAGATATATACTCAGATATGCAACTACTATTTATTTATGATATTTATTCATACAAAATAAAATGTTTTATTTCAGTAAAGGAGGGGGCATGTTGTCTCAATGGTTATGAACCATTGTTGATACATGTGTCCTCATACAACTTATACAGCCGTCGCTGTGGAGCGCTGTAATACACTGCTGGCTGGACAAAGCTCCACATCGTCACACACTCCATGGCATTGGACGGAGGAGCTACCCGCCTCCTGGACACGCCTCCAACATTGACCACAACCTTGAATTGATCAGAACCTCATCCATTGATACTAGATGCTGTCTCATACGATGATATCATTTACAAGAACCTATTGGCACCATACAGGACAGTACAGGGCAGTACAGGACAGTACAGGACAGTACAGTACAGTACAGGACAGTACAGTACAGGACAGGACAGGACAGTACAGGACAGTACAGGGCAGTACAGGACAGTACAGGACAGTACAGGGCAGTACAGGACAGTACAGGACAGTACAGTACAGTACAGGACAGTACAGGACAGTACAGTACAGTACAGGACAGTACAGGGCAGTACAGGACAGTACAGGACAGTACAGGACAGTACAGGGCAGTACAGCAATTCAAACCATCCACCTGTCAATTGGACCCCCCCAACTTGTCAAAACCTGCCTCCCTTCTCTGGTCCCTCATCTCCGCAATCATCCACACCTCCCTCACCACTGGAACTGTCCCTACACCTTTCAAAACTGCTGCCATTACCCCAATTGTGAAAAAACCTGGTGCTAACCCCTCGAACTTCAACAACCTCCGTCCTATCTCCAATCTAACCTTCATTTCCAAAATCCTTGAAAAAACAGTTGCCTCCCAGCTCCATTCTCACCTATCCTATATATATATAACTGTATGAACAGTTCCAGTCCAGTTTCCGCCCACTCCATAGCACTGAAACAGCACTAATCAAAATTACCAATGACCTCCTCATGGCTTCTGACTCTGGACTACTCACCGTCCTCATCCTCCTCGAGTGCAGCTTATGTCCATGGGCATCACCCACACTCCCCTGGACTGGTTTACATCCTACTTCTCTGGCCACGCTCAGTTCATTCAACTGAAGTCCCTCAAATCCACTCCCTCCCCCGTCACCTCAGGTGTGCCCCAGGGCTCTGTCCTGGGGCCCCTCCTCTTCATCATCTACCTCCTTCCCCTTGGCAATATCTTCCGCAAATTCAACATCCACTTCCACTGCTATGCCGATGACACCCAGCTCTACCTCACCACTAAACCTTCGTCCTCCCTCCCGCCCACCTCACTCACCGATTGCATCTCTGAAATAAAAGCCTGGTTCACCCAAAACTTCCTTAAATTAAACAGTAGTAAAACAGAGGTTCTCCTCATTGGCACAAAATCCACTCTATCCAAAACCGACAGCTTCCCACTCATCATTGACAGCTCCTCCGTCTCGCCCTCCCCCCAGGTTAAGAGTCTGGGTGTCATCCTCGACAGCACACTATCCTTTCAGTCCCATATCAATAACATTACTCGGTCTGCCTACTTCCACTTACGCAGCATCAACCGCCTCCGCCCCTCCCTCACCCCCCACACTGCCGCCATCCTTGTCCACAGCCTCGTCACCTCCCTCCCACCTCCCTCCTGGGCTATTGTAACTCTCTCCTCTTTGGCCTCCCTCAAAAATCACTCCATAAACTTCAACTGGTCCAGAACTCAGCTGCCCGCATCATAAGAAGAACCCCCTCCATCCACCACATCACCCCTATCCTCCAACAGCTCCACTGGCTCCCTGTTCAGTTCCACATTCAATATAAGGTTCTCCTGGTTACATTCAAGGCCCTTCACAATCTCGCCCCCCCATATTTGTCAGACCTCCTCCATGTTCCCACCCCCTCCCGCTCTCTCAGATCCTCTTCTGCCTTACACCTATCTGTCCCCTCCGCCTGTCTCACCACCATGGGAAGCAGAGCATTCAGCCGCTCTGCCCCCCGACTCTGGAACTCTCTACCACCCCTACTCAGAAACATTGACTCACTCCCCCACTTCAAATCTCAACTCAAAACTCATTTGTTTAAAACTGCCTATTCTGTTTAATGCAATTCCCTGTCCCAGCCCTTTTGTTGTAATGTTCCTTATTCTGTGTTTTATTGATAATGTTGTTTTCTTAATGTGCTTTTATCTACTTTGTGTACGGTGACCTTGAGTGTCCAGAAAGGCGCCTTCTAAATAAAATGTATTATTATTATTATTATTATTACAGGGCAGTACAAGACAGTACAGGACAGTACAGGACAGTACAGGGCAGTACAGTACAGGACAGTACAGGGCAGTACAGTACAGGACAGTACAGGACAGTACAGGACAGTACAGTGCAGTACAGGACAGTACAGTACAGTACAGGACAGTACAGGACAGTACAGGACAGTACAGTACAGGACAGTACAGGACAGTACAGGACAGTACAGTACAGTACAGGACAGTACAGTACAGTACAGGACAGTACAGGACAGTACAGGGCAGTACAGGACAGTACAGGACAGTACAGTACAGTACAGGACAGTACAGTACAGTACAGGACAGTACAGGACAGTACAGGGCAGTACAGTACAGTACAGTACAGGACAGTACAGTACAGTACAGGACAGTACAGGACAGTACAGGACAGTACAGGACAGTACAGTGCAGTACAGGACAGTACAGTACAGTACAGGACAGTACAGTACAGGGCAGTACAGTACAGTACAGTACAGTACAGGACAGTACAGTACAGTACAGGACAGTACAGTACAGTACAGGACAGTACAGGACAGTACAGGGCAGTACAGGACAGTACAGGACAGTACAGGACAGTACAGGACAGTACAGGACAGTATAGCCATTGGAAAGGTGACAGTAACCTCACCGTAGTTGCTACAAAATGTAACATATTGGACCTTTAAAGGAGAACCACATACCCAGAACAAAATTTGAGGCAGGGTCAGTGGGTTTGATTCTCAAACGGGGATTATTCATTCTCATGTTGCGTTTACTGTTATGTGAGTAATAATCACAACCACAGAACAACAGCAATAACAATAGGTCTACATGAGGAACAATTGTAATTGAACAGACAGTTCTATTTGTGTGTTTTATTGACTTTATTGTATGAACATCTAATATCTTTACATTCACTCACTGCATGTCTGTTCCTTCAATGTATAAAGTATGTCTTCTGTCCGATGAGCTACTGGTTGTAATGATGGAATTTCCTGCAGTGCTCCTGGTCATAAGGATCTTATTGACTACAGAGATCTTGGTTGTAGTGGTCATGAGCAGGGATGTACTTTGCCTTGGAAAAACACATGGCTGCCTTTTTGTCACATTCACAGATGAACATCTGACAGGCATTATTGCTACCTGCATGGTGAAGGGAAACAGAGGGATGGAGAGAGGGAAGGTTGGGAAGAACACAAAGAGGAGGATAAAAGAAGGGAAACTCTATCAATATTTAAATAAAATTCAACCAAAATGTGTCATATTGAGCCAGGCCTTAATTTACTATACCAGGCCTTGAAATAATTATATAAATGGACCCAAATCAGGGCTTACTTTTAATGTTTCATTCACACCTTGAATCAAAGTTTTTAAAACGTATCCTAAAATGAATTTAATCATTTGAACCTTGGCTGCAATCAAAATCTTAACTATCTAAAGGCAATACATTAAATATGAAAACTATTTTTAAACCTAGTCAAATGCCCTTGATGCTCATCGTCTTCAATACTCAATAACTACAAAAAAAAACCCTATAAAAACTGTTGCTGTTGTAAAACTATAACACGATAACTATAATAGTTATAATAGTTATTATAAAACTATAATAGTGATAATAATATAGTGTATTTCATATAAATAATATCATATAGTGTATTTTGAATGTACTGTAATGTGATCATGGGGCTGCAGGGGCTCACTCACTGAGACAGGTGACGGTCTTGGTGGTCTTGTCACATGTTTGGTGGTAGCCGTATGTGTATGGGTTATCCAGGTAGGGTGTGCACTCCTTATCCGACATGGCAGCATTGTAGCAATGGTCATGAGTTTGGCAGCACCTGGAACACAAAGAATCAAGAATCAATCATATTACTCATCAACGATCAGAAAAAGTGTATTTTAGAGCTGCACACTAGAAAGACAGGGAGGCAGGATGGTCAGTGGCTAGGGGGTCAACTCACTGCAGAGGGCAAAAGGTTGATTCCCAAATTTCCACAGCCCACCTAAATCTTTCAGAAAATTCTTAATAAAATAAATAATACATTTTAAAAATGACGTACGTGTCAAGGGCATCAACAGGTATTCCAGCACCTCCCTTGCCACAGTAGCATCCATAGTCAGCAAAGTGGATGACGGGCCAACTGTGAGGCATGGTGCAGAGGATCTGGGACCTCAGCCCCCATAGGGAGCGCTTGCTGCGTGAGGCCAGCACTGAGGGACAAGGAGCAATCAATACAAACAGCAACCAATCAAACAACTTGCTGCTTTCTTTTGTTTTCACTTTCTCATTAGAGAAGTAAAATCCACTTGAGGAATTGCAGAGGAAGTGATGCTGACCATAAAACCCTTGAGCTTCTAGCAGAGTCATACATCATCATCATCATTCATACATTTACGTATATGAATATGACCAATGTGCATTAGAATGATACTTTGGAAAATAGAAAATGCAAATAAGAAATAAAATAGTAATGAATAGAAAAGAGAGATAGAAATGGGATTGTATATTGTAGACTTACAGACTGGAAGACAGAGGGCCAAGAGGAGAACAACGTGAGAAGCTTTCATGTTGCAAATGAATACGCAATATTCCTGCAGACACACACCACATGGTTTTTATACAGCATATACAAATATATATATAAATATAAGCCCACCTCTCTGGTATTTTCCACCAATTTGTCAAATCTCTTTGAGAACACATTTTTATCTAAAGCAACATACACTATCTTTCACCAAGATACATGGAAATGCATTCGGTTGTCATTTAAACAGTGTGTCATTGACACAGCTCTCTGATAGTATGAAAATGTGAATTTATCTTCTTTTAGCAAGATATTTTCAAGTGTGTGTCAAGGTTATACAAGCTATTATATTTGAACAAATCAAACAAAATACTAACACACAAAAAACAAACGGTGGGAAGAGGAAGAAGGAAGGCGCGCACAAGCTGTGTCGCAGGCAAAGCAAGGGCAGTGGATGGCATGGGAAGGAGTGGAGAAGCGGAAGATCTCCTGGAAAGATCTGTGGGAGATGGAGGCATTCAGGGCAAGCTTTACCATCAGGGCTGCCTATGGTGTGTTGCCCTCTCCTGCAAACCTTAACCAGTGGTATGGTGAAGACTCCACGTGCCCTCTATGTCCAGCAGGCTCAGCAACACTGAAGCACATCTTGGTGGGATGCAAGACCAGCCTCACCCAAGGCCGTTACACCTGGCGGCACAACCAGGTGTTAAAGTGTGTCGCAACAGTGCTGGAAAATCAGCGGACAAGAGTGAATGCCCTTCCTCCCCCGTCATCCCGCTGGCAGCCAACGCCTTTTGTCCGAGAGGGTCAAGCCAGCCTCACCACCACAAGGGCTGACACTGGGCAGCCGGGCAGAGCACGGGACTGGAAGCTGCTGGCAGACCTGGGCAAGAAACTCTGCTTCCCAACCGAGATCGCATCCACCAACTTGCGACCAGACCTTGTTCTGTGGTCACCCTCGCTGAAGCCCGTTTACATCATAGAGCTCACAGTGCCCTGGGAGGGCACAGTGGAGGAGGCCTACGAGCGGAAGAAGCTGAGGTACGCTGAACTCGCTGCAGATGCTCAGCAACAAGGCTGGAAAGCGATGGTCCGCCCAGTGGAAGTTGGCTGCAGAGGGTTCATAGCCACGTCAACATCCAGGCTACTCAGGGAGGTGGGAGTGCGAGGGAAGGCCCACAGGCAAGCAGTTAGAGACCTCTCCATGGCTGCTGAAAAGGGAAGCCAGTGGCTGTGGATGAAGAGAAAGGATCCGACCTGGGCCTTCAACTGAGTTGGTGGCATCTAGGGAGTGAACCTGAGAAGCTGGGTCTCACTGCTGAACCCTCTGGAGGTGTCGTGGGCCAATCAGCGAAACATCAAGGAAAGAGGGCGCCCACTTGACAACCCGAAGGATGCCACCACTCAATTGAACTCCACAGAGTCTCATCGGCGCCGTAGGTACGAATGCAGTCAGGGATATCAACATCTAGTCCTACACAACAGATCTTATTAATGGCTTTTATTTACTTTTGAGTCACATTCCATTAAGGTTTTGACAATTGATTAACTGTCCAATGCTCTTTAATCCTATGTATAAATATGTATGCATACTGTATATCAATGAAGAAACAATTACTCTCAGATCTGCTGTGTTTCAGTGTAAATCTTTGCTGTTTATGCATGTAAGTCAGCTAATCTTCCTTGGAGTGCTCCTTGAAAGGCTGCATGTGCTCTGGGCTGAATTGTGTCTGAGAGAAGCACATAGATGAACATTCAAGATTCAAGATTCAAGATTCAAGTCCTTTATTGTCAAATGTGCAGCATCACTTATAGTCATACTGTACAATGAAATGTATTGGATGAGGCCTGTTCCAACATGGAAGGAAAATCAAAGAAAACAGTTAAATAAATACAATAAGTAGAGGATAACAGTAAGAGCAGCAATGGAGAATGAAAAATGAAGAATGAGAATAAGCAGCAGTGGAGAATGATTTGATCTGACATGCATCACTGGGATCTGCAGGAAAAAGAAAAGCAGAGCGAGAGCAGGAATCACAGGAGCTAAAGGACAGATGAACAGAAAAGGACAAGAGATGGTATGTAGCGTCCTTTAGCTTACTACAACATCTTAATGAAAACCTTCCAGTATCAAATACAATAATCTCAGTCTGGGTAAATGTGAAAGTCTTTTTTAATTATTGTCCAAAAAATATTAAATTATTAGTATTATCTTTTCAAACATCCATTGAATATATTGGACATACTATCTCCGACTTGAGTTACCTTAATTCAATTTAATTCAGTTTTATTTATAATTCATAACAGAAGTTATATCAAGACACTTTCCATACAGAGCAGGTCTAGACCTAAACTCTTCATGATGTTATTTACAGAGACCCACCAGATTCCCACCATGAGCAAGCACTTTTCATTATGTGGCAAGGAAAACCTGCCTTTTACCAGGCAGAACCATCGCACACACCAGGCTCAGGGGCGGCCTTCTGCCTCGGCCGTGTGGGTTGAGGGAGAGACAGAGAAAGTGTTATTGACAGTTATTGACATAATAGTGGTTCAGTATTGACCTGAACAGCCCTAAGCCTTATGAATGAGGAAGGCTTTGGCCAAGGTGCCATGTGGTGTAGCGTTCTCAGGATCACAGCTCTGAATCACAGTGCACGCTTACCCCAGCAACAAGCACCGTCTTCTTGAAACCCATAATTATGCTCATTGAGCAGGTAGTTTATGTATTTGAGAAATTGTGAAGCAGTTCATAATTGATACATACGGAACATACACACATACAGTACAAACATACATACATACATACACACATACAGTACAAAACATACATACATACACACATACATACATACAGACAGACAGACAGACAGACAGACAGACAGACAGACAGACAGACATAATTTGTTCTATAACTAAAGAGTTTACCTATATACTTAACCTGAGGATGAGACCTTATTAAACTAGGTTCAGCAAATAATCCTTTGAGATTAAGCAATAGTGTAAACCTTCAGATCACATATTAAGGCTGTTGTTAACAAAGTAAACATTTCCAGGAGACTTTGACTTGATTTGAGCATTGCATCATATATGTACTGTTCTAAAAGTACCTAATTTTAAGATTAGAGTATATAGTATAGGCTACTTACAAATTTGTAGATGCCAAGGAACTAAGTGCATGTGACAACTTAACTCTGCTGTTGAATGTGTATAAAACGGGTTCATTATACACCAGATCTAGTGAAATAATTATAGAAACCATGTTTTCTGAAATATGCATGTCATGCAATATATTTACAATAACTTTGACCTTTAAACGGTTTGTCTATTAAAAGTGGAGGTTCAGTGTGGAAGTGTGGGAACACAAGCACATGTCATTAACACAGCTGTGGAATGTTGTATATCAATTATATTCCATTTGTAGATTTTGCATTATATTTGTATACATTTATTTGAAAAAGATAGCAAAATTATTTTCACATGCTCTTTGTAAAAAAAAAACCACACACATAAATGGAACTACACTTTCTTAAGTCCAAATTATAAGTTATACAGATTCATGATTTCATTTTCATAAGTCAGCTATTTATAAATTAACTTGGCAAAGTTAACAGTGACCAGTAATTGTTCTTACTATAAAAAGATTGTTTGGTGGCATTAGCCCTCAATAATAAGTGGTTGTTATTGTAATACGTTATAGTGATAACATTTTTTAGTGAGGGATGTGTCATTGAAGTGATGCATGTTATTTTAGTTATACAGTACATGTGTAATTATGTTGTGCTTTACATGCTACTCCTGTAAAAGTCCTTCATTTAAGGGGTTTTCAAGCTCTTTCCCCGTATGTGGGGCTCTTCCCACCCCTTGTCCTCCTTATCTCCTGCTTCAGGAGTCTTGGGTGAGTATAAGAGCAGCTCTGATATCCTCTCAACTCTACTCCTGCAAACATGAACCCCACAGGACCTTTGCTGCTGCTGCTGCTTCTCACTGGTAAGACTCTACGTTTAGCGTTGATATCCACCAAGATGACATCAAGTGAGAAATGTCTTTCCTCATAGACATTTTAGAAGTACTATAGTGACCCAAGAAGGTTTTTTAATGCATAATGTGGTTATCAGCCGGCATGGCCAGTGCCCAGCTGCCTAGGGCCTTGTGGCAGTTTGGGGCGATGATCGAGTGTGCCCAGCCCGGAACCAATGCCCTGCTGTACAATGACTATGGCTGCTGGTGTGGCTTCGGGGGAGGGGCCCAGCCGGTGGACGATGTGGACATGTAATGAGTAACTGCTTCACTCACTTTCTACTCACCTTCAACTAAAGTATTAATCAAACTAAAATGTCTGCCATTGACTGTTTTAGGTGTTGTAAGCTCCATGACCAGTGCTACAAGGCCAGCAGGCTGAGTCCAGGCTGCACAGCCATCGCTGACCTGCCCTACATTCTGGTTTATGACCACACTTGTGACAATCAACAAGTCACCTGTTCAGGTAATGCTGAGAATGAGGGGAACTGCCACTTGCCTAACCTCACATTGTGTGGAAGATATGCATGAGGTTCAAATACACATATTTACCAAGGATCATGATGAGATGTTTACTATTGATCATGTGCATCCTGCCTCTCCAGCTTCCAATAACAAGTGCCAGGCGGCTGTCTGTGAGTGTGACAGAGTGGGAGCCCATTGCTTTGCCCAGGCAAAATACAACCCTGAAAACAAGAATTTGGACCAGAACGTCCACTGTGTCAAATGAGCTGGCAAAATGCTGACATTTCAAAAAATGAACATACAATTAAAAAATGCTTGAGAAAATAACACTGCAAAGATGTTACAATTTTATTTGTCTTGTTCAAATAGAGTGGTAAATGCATCCAATGCAATCACTCAATGTAAAAGCAGCCATTTTGATTTATAAAAAGAGAGAAAAGAATAAATGTAAAAAGTAAATACTTGACATGAATGGAGGGACACTGCTATATTTGGGATATTTGCCTCTAACTGGAATCCAAACCTGTTGGCAGATTTCACAACAACTCTTATCTGTGCCCTTGGATTTTTTTTCCATGCTACTTGGTCACTCCTCAAATATTCAGCAGTTCAGCGTTGAGGGTCATATCAGAAAAACAAATCCTCACACATTACGTAGAAGGCACTATACAGAGACAACCACACGTATCATGGTATAGTCATAGCAGTCTTATATGACTGCGTGTTGGGTGGCCATGGTTACTGCTAGCTCTTTGCTCCTCATAGTTCACTACTTGTATGATCTAGTTCTAGAACTCAAGGTCATAAAAGGTTATATCAATGTAAAAACTAAAGGTGCAGTGTGTAGGATTTAGTGGCATCTGGTGAAGTTGCACTGCCAAATACCAGAGGACCCGCTGCCTGTGTAGATAAAAAGGGCTAATTCCAAGGTAACAAAAAAAATATTCTCATTTACAAGGAAACATACATTTCTGCCAAATGTAATATTAGTGTGCAGATATGTGACAAAATAAGACCAAAATTGACAACTTTTTGCAGAGAACATTGGACCCTATTAACCATGCACAGTGACATCAGCTGAGTTCTGTATACATTGGACCCTATTAACCATGCACAGTGACATCAGCTGTGTTCTGTATACATTGGACCCTATTAACCATGCAGTGACATCAGCTGTGTTCTGTATACATTCAACAGCTGGAAAGTGGTTCCTGCAGAGAGAGAGGGAGATTCAGGGACTATATGGGTTTGTAGAGCAGAGTCGTTACGTACTTCTTCTTGTATCGGTGAGTTGCACTGAGAACCATGACTCCATCCTGTAACACAAGCATATGGAACAGGATTTTTCTGAAATCTGCCCACCTGCTTTTAGGAGGTACAGCACAAGACTATCAAGAAACAACAAAATATTACCTTGATAGAGAGTGCATACAGATGGTTGAGCATGACATGATTTGGCTCTGGAAGCAGAGTTGGGTCACACTGGAAACAGAAAGATGTCATGTTTATAAGTTATAGAAGTAATGGTGGAGACGAGGTAGAAATGCAGAGAGTACACCGGTATGAATTTGTGGTACATTTGTGGTCCATGTACTCTTTGTAAGTAGACCTGTATAGAGTACACCTGTATAGAGTAGACCTGTATAGAGTACACCTGTATAGAGTAGACCTGTATAGAGTAGACCTGTATAGAGTACACCTGTATAGAGTAGACCTGTATAGAGTACACCTGTATAGAGTAGACCTGTATAGAGTACACCTGTATAGAGTACACCTGTATAGAGTAGACCTGTATAGAGTAGACCTGTATAGAGTACACCTGTATAGAGTACACCTGTATAGAGTAGACCTGTATAGAGTAGACCTGTATAGAGTAGACCTGTATAGAGTACACCTGTATGGAGTAGACCTGTATAGAGTAGACCTGTATAGAGTAGACCTGTATAGAGTAGACCTGTATAGAGTACACCTGTATAGAGTACACCTGTATAGAGTACACCTGTATAGAGTACACACCATCCAGGGTGCTCCCAGAGTAATGGAACAGTGGTGCTCTGTCATCATGGCACATTTGAAAATAATAGGGCTGTTGAGACGCAACATATATAGTTGACGTCATCATATTTTTCCTCCGTGAATTTCTGAAACTTTCCACTTGGTTAAAACAGATATTTGACTTGAATATCCCTTGGAAAAATCATATAATGGGTTGGAATGCATGGCGGGGAGAAAGCCCAAGGTTCTGAGCAGTGCTGGGAGTTAGTGTTGGCAGTGGCAATGCAGTGGTCACATCAGAAACAAAAGGCGGTCGCTACATTGTGGAGACTTTAGGTGAAATTGCACTGCATCAATAGCGCTGTTCAAGAGCATGGGAAGAAAAACGTGCACTAAATCTGGATGACAGAGTCACAGAAAAGGAAAAAAATAACATAACTTCCAAGTCCATTATCAGATTCAGCCGTTCAGTTATCATTAGTTAGCAAGCATGTTTTTCTATATTTTGTCCTTGTTTAAACATTGACATACGGTGGTCCTTATCTTTAGCTAAAGCACCCAGCGTCATTTAACAAAACTAAATGTGTGTGTTTCCCTGCAGTCTAGCACCTTCTAGTGTCCTACTGCAATATATACTGTAACCATGATCATTTTTAATGTATACTGTGATATGACTTCTGCCATAGTGGAGACAAGTGATTCCACTAGGGAAGCAGCTTGAAGCCCCCAGGCCACCTACTGAGATGCTGGTGTCCTTGTTGAGCAGGACCTGCAGGAGGTGTGGGGGCAGGATAGGGGGGTGTTTGATCTTGTCTTCTGGCTTTAACAGATAGGAGTCCTGCTGGTATGGGCCTGGCGGAGAGCTGGACAGGTCTGAAACACAATCTAATGCTGTTACCACTGCATCACAAACTCATGTAACAACAAGTAGAAAATAAACATCATGGCAAAATTATTTTACCACATGTTATCGGCATTATTCACAGTTTGGACAATTATTGAACTACATTCAAATCAAATAATCAGCCATATCCATCCAGCAGTTCAATCCATTTTCATTACATGCTAATGTAATGTTATAAGTTGGAAAGGCCAGGCCAAGGATGGATTTCACATAACACAAACTTAAAATGTTGCAACTAAATCCCGGACCACAGTATGACATCAGTGGACACACAGAAATCCATTAGCTATGCTGTCAAATCCCATAAGACCAAAATCTGGAGCCAGACAGGAGCAAACTAAACCTCCTCTCTCTAACCCTTTTCAAACTCTGATAGTTCACCAACAGAAGAAAGCATATGAAGAGATTGGGACGAACCAGATATGTCTGCTGTTTCCTCTGAGTCGATGCGGAGAGCGTCAAACACCTCGAAGTCAGTCCTCTTGACCTCGATGGTGTTATTGATAGTCCCTGTCTTCGTAGTGGTCACAGCCTGGGGAGCAAGCCAGGGTGGATGTGGTGATGAAGGTTAGTGATCTGGTGTCCAAATCACATTTCAACTGTCATTTTGAACAAGAAGCAGCAGACACTTGTATCCAAGGTTGCTTAGTGTTTTTTTTCATCCAGGGCCAAGTTGAGGAGCTTGCTTGACTACAGACAGTGGGGAGTTAACTTACCCCAATTGGATCTAGTGTCCAGTTCCCATCCACACAAAACTTATACTGGTGTTCTCCCTCAGGCAGGTCCACAATGGCCACAAAGTTGCTGTGGCTGGCATTTGGATAAATATATATGTTATATGTTATAATATGTTACGTTACTTTGTTTTATTTTTTACAAAATAAAACCTAATACAAAACAAATCAACTTTAAAACGCAAATTACCTTTTGTTGAGTGGGATTTTAGTTGCCCAATTGTTGAAAGAACCTGAAACAAAGACCTCTTTGGCCCCTCCTTTCCACGTAAAAACAGTAGGTCTGCGCTGAGCTGGGTTTTTGGTGTTACTTTCCAGGTCTTGTTGCCAGGCCAGAAATTCTTGTGTCTCCTGTGGAGCCTAGAAAAAGGACAGAATAGTGTCATGTGAAGGTAGTTCAGTTGCATACATTTGTATGTGTATGAATAAGACATACAAACATAGACATACACTTCACTGATAATAATAAGTGAGCAATCACAATAAATGTAAAATCACAATACAATTTCAAGTAAAATATAAATAAAAACACGGTAGGCCTAGGACTACTACAGTGCATTTATATTTACAATATTTGCATACACGTGCATAGTAATAATGGTATGAAAGGTACAGTGCAAATGTGTACAGCGACATGTGGAGATAAACGGTATAATGGATACCTTTGAGTCTTCTGCATCATCTGTGCTGTCCATCAGAATGTTGGAGCGTGCCTCTTTACCCCCGTGCTGTCCATCTCGGTCTGACCTTTCACCCTGCGCCCCACTCCCGCGGTCGCTGTTGCTATTCCCCATCTCTGGTCACAGGTCCGCCACAACAAGAGCCTTAACAAACTACAGAACTTTAAATCTTCGTTAGCCATACACTGAATTCAATAGGCGTGTGTTAGCTATTGAAACGCTACTACCACTACTACAGACAACACGAAACGTTGTTCGCTCGTTGTTTCCGTGTTTATATAAAATACTGACTTATTGAGTGTAGCGTTGCAATGTCAATGCCTTGTAAATATGTGTCTTTGAGATTCACGTTTAGGCTTCCTTTCTTACCTCTTGTTTCTTTAAAAGTCGCACTATACAATCAAAGTCCTACGCCATTAACCTGACTGGAACCTTGTGAAGTGTTCCGCCGGCCGAAGCTCAGCCTCTTCCGCCTCCTGCAGCAGCGCCCAGTAGGCTGCTCTACAGTCTTCTGAATCTAGACGCTTCTCCTGAGCTGCTGTCAAAACCTCTCACCATCTGTCTTTCACAGGTTGCTCTGTTGGGACATCAGAGTAACCTGTGACATTAGGCATTCGCAATAAAATATTTTTTTTTATATAAGTGAGCGACACCGTTGCCTTTGGTAGCCTACTGATTCTCAATGAAAATGTTACGAACTATAGAGATTATAGTAAAAACACGGCCTCTGGGGGCGTCGATGCAAAACTATTTTTTTTAATCGGTTGATTAATCTGTTTAGCACATGTATTCCATTAATAACCAGTAGGGGAATGACCGTGTGGTATAGGTCAAAGGTCAAAAACTATAGTAAATACAGTCATGTTAATGTTGTGGTTCACTTGGTAAGTATAGAGCCCCCTATTGGCAATTGGACAACATTTTCAATATCTGATCTTGACCTATATGAATCGATACGGAGGGAGACAAACACCCACCATAACTTTACTTAAAATATTTATTTCCTTTTTGGGGCATGGCACCCACCAACTTAATATTACTTGAGATGTAACATTAATGCCAAGTGTTATGACGTTGGTTTGTTTCAAATCAGACCATCAGCATAGGTTTTATGATTCATTTTGTGTTTTTATTGTCATTTCTCTCAAAGATACGCCCACTGCCTGGTTTTGTGGCCTAAAACCCAGTACACCAATACACATCAGCCGTAGCAAACATTCTTTCACATTTCTTAACTCTAGATAACCTTCACTAAAGACAGTCTAGGACATCAAATAAAGGTGGTCTGCTTCCAATAGGATGCATTGTCTAGGAGAATTAGGTAAATGTCACGACCTGAGACAGTTCTGAGGGACTCAAGTGCACGACTCAGGGTTTTAACCAAAAAAAGGTATTTATTTACAAAAAAAGGATTAATAAAAGGCGCTCTCGAAGAGGATCAAAAACAAACTTAATTCTCACCAGACCATGAACATGAGATAGCTACTGAGCAGCAACCCTCGGCAAGCACACACTGAAGCGAACAACACGAACTGACAAAGACAAAGGGAGGCAAGGACTATTTATACCAGAGGGGAGTGAACACAGGTGAAACCAATCAGGGGCGTGGCAGACAATTACAAAGGCGGGAAACTAACCAAGGGAGGAAGTGTGGGTCTGAAACGAGAGGGAAGAGGTGAGTACAAAATAAAACGGGAAGCGCATGAACACAAAACACTGAACATAACTAAATTCAACAAACTTGACGAGACATAACAGTAAAAGTATGTAGAGTAGAGCACAAGCTCTACTCTACATACAACAACAACAGCAGTCCCAGAATTATAGGATCAAGTGAAACGGCAACAAAGCCTTTTAATAGACAATTCATTGCCAATTGTCCAATGTAGCCAAAGTGCTACAAGTGCCAAAGTGCAATTTTTACCTATTGGTGGTCCTTGAGCTTTGTTCAAATAGGTATTTCATCTATTGGCACCAATGTCAATCAATGTAAAAAGTTACATAAAAAGCGAGCAAGGGGAACATGCTGAACTGAGAATGTGGAGGAATAATAAAACAGTACTAACAATAGGTGCTTGACACCTGAATGTAAGCATGTGGGTGAGCTACTGTTAAATGCCAAGTTAGCAAACAAAGCTTATACCTGGCATCTGCTAGAAGCTGAAACAACATGCAGGAAATGAAAGGAACTTCCCAGACCTCCAAATATATACTCTCAAATATAATTGAGGTAACACCCACATCTCTCTGAAAGGGATATATCTCTACCTGCTACACAATGGACTCTTTATTTAAACTATTGTCTACAGTGTGGTGGTTGGGCCACATCACTCCTGTCCAATGTCATCCCAGCCATGCTGTTGATCCTACAACACAAGTTGGGGCCATCAATCATGCAAGTTAATTCATGCATAGAGTAAAACATGAACTCAACATCCGCTGTGCCAAAATGTATTTCACAAAGGTGTGGGCCTACACCACAGTGTGCCCTGAACATAGTGGCCTCACACTCATCGAGTATTGACCTCCCTACAAAATCATCCAGCTCATAGACACACCAATACAATGCACATGATCTCACAGGGTGAGTGATTGCGTTTGAATGGGAACTAATGCACCTTACTGACCTTGTCATATGTTTCCTACACCTTAAATCTGGTTCTTAGGCCTGAATAAGTACCAATCACCAGAGTTGTGCATTTGTACCGTCGTGAGGTTCTGGGGTGAGGTTCTGTGGCTGTTCCACATTGTTAGTGAGTGTGAGTGTTACCGCACAAGCTTTGGGGTCTGTTGTTGCATCCAAACTCTCCCCAAACCCAGACTTTTGCAGCAAGTCTATCCCGAGACTTGGAAGATAGATACGCAAGGCCAGTTTGCAAACAGCATTTATTAAGTATGTCTTCCAAGAGCAGAATGGGCAGATGGGTTGTTACACTTTTATCCCTAAGAAGTCATTAACGACAAAGTAAGCACACGAAACACGCTCGTCACAGAAAGGATAGATAACCACATAATTCCCCATTACAATAGGAGACGGAGGTCGTCGCGGGACACATGATGAGCGAGCAGCACCGCGGGATCCATCTGGAGTTAGCAGAGAGAACGACAGAGGAGAGAAAGACAGTGTGACTACTAATTCAATTTCAAATGAAAAAATGGAAAGCTTGTGTTTGTGCAATATGTTGTTTATGTTTTGTGTTACAATGCCTCAACTTTTTAATATTGGCATTAAATAATTATTGACTATTTCACGGAGCACTGGTTTCCTGTAGTTTGTGTTCAATGTATTGGGATGGTTACTGAAATTGACTGAATATGGCACAGCCCCACCTAGAATATTCTTCACCAGCCGCCACATCGGTAAAGCGCGTTGAGTCGTTGGATGTCGTTGGCGCTCATCTCTGTGGCTTTTCCGATGGGCACCGTGGAATCAGGCTTGGGAATGATGGTCGGCAGAACTCCTCTTAGCTTGGAGAAGGCATATCTGCAGCAGAGGATGAACAATTAGATGTAGGAACACACTGTATGTGCCTGTTATTATACCATTCAAATAGCATTAACAGGACAGGCATGTACAATATGTGACACAATAAAAAAAAAAAGTATTATGTGTGCAAATTGAATGATGCATGCACACACACTGACCTGCCATAATGCATGATGGAGTTGTAGTCATATGGCGTGCCCAGGTTGTTTGTATTCACCTTAACAAAATTGTTCAATTTGTCTATTGAGAAAGAGAGATAAAAATGAAGGTATTGTATTGTGGTGTCAATATTATTGTATTCATACATTTACTGCCAACCTTCTTTTAATGGCGAATACATGAATCTAAGCTGTGATAACTGTGAAATCACATTTAAAAAAAGAAAATTGTAATGCAATCGTGAAACATAATTTAACGTCTGTCAACCTCCCTCTCCCCTTGTTCTATTCTTATCTCTGTTAAAGAAAGTAGGCAGTTGCTGGGATAAGTGGGGTTACCTGGCTGAATGTTCTCGGTTAAGATGTTGACAAAACGGTCCCGGTCAGAGCGAGCCTGCTCGTGGTGGAAGCCCATGGCGTGCAGAATCTCATGCTGGATCGCACCTCGGACAACGCACCCGTTCTTTTGGATGGACACCATCTGGCCTCCTTCCTGACGACCTATGTAGGACCAGCACCTGTCACATACAGAAACACACACACACACACATACATACACACACACACACACACACACACACACACACACACACACACACACACACACACACACACACACACTCACAAACATACACAGGCACACACACACACACACACACACACAAATATACACAGGCACACACACAAACACACACACACACACACACACACACACACACACAGGTGCGCACACACTCTCACAAACATACAGAGGCACACACACACACAAACACACACAGGTGCGCACACACAAACATACACAGGCACACACACACACACAAACATACACAGGCACACACACACACACACAAACATACACAGGCACACACACACACACACACACACAGGTGCGCACACACTCTCACACACACACAAGCAGAACTCTGTGAACAAACAATAGAAAGACGATGGAGGAGTATGTGTGTGTGCAGCGACGTGCGTCCCTACCCAGTGAGAGGAACGAAATCGAGGTAGTCACGTTGATTGTTCCGCGGGACGAAGCGAATGCAGGAGATTGGGTGGAACGTCCACAGGCTTTGAGTGATGACCCGCCGCTCAGCGGGGCCTTAACAGAGACAGAGAGGCGGGATGAGTCGGATGAGGCCAAACCCGCCGTTGACCGCGGCCCCGCATAGAACGCGCAGCGGCCGCTGCCGTTTTGCCGATTGACTGGACATTGGATTACTGTAGCGCGAGGAGATGGTGAACGGCACGTAGACTAAACCGTCGCTGCTCCTGGGCCAGGTGCAGCCCGTGGCCGTGCAGGGATCTGCGTTCCGTTTGGCAACACTCTGGGCCACGTCGCCGTATAGGATGGGAGTTCCTCCCCTCAATCTGTCTGTAGGAATGCATATTGACATGTATGTCAGGACGCATCATGGGGACCAGAGGAGGATGAATGAGTCACGCTGACCGAGGTCTGTGCCCCCCCCCCCCTCCACATGGGACCACCACAAACCTAGTCTGGCGTTCACAGCCTCGATGACGTCCGCGGCCCCCTCCTGTGGGGCCATGACATCAGGATCACCTGAAAAAGCGCGTTCAGGAGACATCGTCGATATGCGTCGCAGGGGCTTATTCAAAAGCCACATGCATTATGTTGCCCTCTGCTTAGCACAAACAGAACTGTGGTGGTCAGGGCCAGCATGTTTGCTGACAGTACAACTCACCCAACTCATTTTCATCATCTTCCCCATAAAATCTATCGCTTTTGCCCTGCATGGGGGGAAAAAAACACATGGAGGTATTTGTGCACGTGTGCTTGTGGACTTGTGCGTCTGCGTGCGTGCATGCGTGTGTGTGTGTGTGCCTGTATGTGCACACAATATTGTTCCCCTTTCTTTAATTTGATATTAATGCACGATAGAGTGAGAGGAAGAGAGATACAGAGAGACAGAGAGTCTTACGGTGGGCATGGAGAAGACGGGAATGGACACCAGAGAGAGGACGAGTGCGAGAGCGACGAAGGATGTCATGACGATGCCCGGCTCCAACCACTGTATCTTTCCTTCTGCTTCGGTCCAAAGATCTGCAGAGATTTGGGCTAAAACGAAAGAGACAGCAGTAGGTGAGCACAGCTGTTGTGTGTCAGCATGCCCAATGTACAGAGGTTGACAGCAAGATAAAAAGGGATCCCCTTACCTCTTCAGGAGTGTTGAAGGCTGCACACAGGAGCCTCCGGCCCCCTTAATTTATAGACCAAGGGAGGATCTCTGATCATTTAGGGCTGCGTCAGGAAACCCCTCCTTCATTGTTTGTGTGCATGCTTGAGGTGGTGGCAAGGAAGAGGAATGCGGCTCCAGAGCACACACCAGTACAGAAAGGGCACACGCATGCACGCACGCACACACACACACACACACACACACACACACTCACACACAACGGAGTAACTGTGTCCTTTTCCACGATTCCACTGTTGATTTTCTGTGCGCATCCTTTGTTGCGCTGTCAGATGAAATGACCCATGGTTGCATGATTGTATCTGTTGACATGTTGGACATGTCAAAGGTGGAATCTTTAGGGGCACTCCTGATTGTATAGGTAGCTTCAGTGAAATATGCATTATCTAACGTGGTTACAAAATTCACAAACGAAGCAGTATGGTGTTGATTTGGTTTGGAGTAAAAGATTGGAAAAGAAATGGACCTTGAATTCATCTTTGGAAATATGACAGCACAGCTCACAGTTATTCATAGAAAAATATCAAATCCAATTCAAGATACTGTAGATAAGATAGAGATGTCCTCGTTGGTGCGAAATGAGACAGGAGGGGTCTGAAGTCACAATATAGGCTCAGACAGGTGCAATCACTATTCTCACAGCTCAATTCACTCCCTTAATAACTGATGAAAATTTTATTTTTAAAATAAATTTAAATAAATTTATAAATTTAAGTCTAAAATAATAAATCTAAATGTATTATTTTAGACTCACAACAATGCAAGACTGTCCGGACAAACCTGAACTGCTTCAGATTGATAAGACATCACTTACCGGTCAAGACAGCTTTATTGTTCTTTCATGCAATGATACTCTCTCAATTATCATACTGTATTACCGTATGGGGCCAAGCCTCCCAGACAACCGTCAAACCACTCACATCATTATACAAACAGGCACTGAAAATAATGGACCAGAAACCAAGAACATCACATCACTGTTTAATTTTACAAAAATATAAGTTATTAAGTTTTGACAGTTTTATTAAGTTTTCTTTTCTAAAAATAATTTTTAAATGTGCAAATAATCTGGCGCCCTCCGTACTTTGTCCATTTGTCACAAAAACAAAGGCAAGGAGCGCGGCCACAAGGGGAGCAGTGGGCGGTAACTGTACAGTAGTGGGGCGTAAAACTTCTTTCGGCCAGTCGTGTTTTTCAGTAATAGAAACCTGCTTTTGGAACGACTTACCGATAGAACTAAAGACACAAACAGAACTGAAAACATTTAACAGTAAGGTTAACACTGGCTGAAAGTAAATCAGGGATGTGACCACTAAGACACACACGCTCGCGCGCGCACACACACACACACACACACACACACACACACACACACACACACACACACTGTGTGTGTGTGTGTGTAGATGCCTGGCTGTTCGCATCTGGTGACAGTTTGCGGGCGGTTGGGTATCTGGGGGTTGTCTCATACGTGATGTGATGTTTTGTTGTCTGTGTTGTTGTATGTTGTGTGTGTGTGTGACTGGCTGTTCACATAGGTAAGAGTTTGCGGGCGGCTAGGTATCTGAGTGTTGTATCGTGTGTGATTTGCTGTCTGTGTTATTGAATTTGTGTACGTTGTGACTGGCTGTCCGTATGAGTGAGAGTTTGCGGGCGGCTTGGTGTCTGGGGGTTGTGTTACGTGACTTGCTGTTTGTGATGTTCCTATGTATGTTGTGGTTGTTCTGATGTGTATGGTTAGGGTATGAACACTATGATTACCCTTGATGTTTTGTTGGTCTTTATGTGTATACCATACCATCATCTACCAATTGCACTGTTCATCTCAATGATGACTATGTATGTTCATCTACCAATTTGCACTGTTCATCTCAATGATGACTACTATGTATGTATATGGTTTTCTTTTTTTCATCTGACCTGATTCTAAGAGCTCACATATAATCTTATCTTAATTTAGGTAAATCTATTTATTGTTTAGTGTTTATTGTCTATACTCAGTCTTCTATTGCACTCCTCTATCCCCTTGTACTGCTGGTCAATGTGAATTCCTCCTAAGGGGGATTAATAAAGGATCTTATCTTATCTTATAGAGAGGTGTATGCACATGTATACTACAAGTTTTAGAATACTTTTAGACTACAACATGTTTTTAGCAACATGGTCTCACAGGAATCCGTGAAATAGCCACAGACGCTTAACTTAACAAAATCCGTGGTGGGCCCACAGAATCACTGACATTTCTGTGAAACTCACGGAAATGGATGACATGAGATGGATAAGAACGTTATAGACACAACCGGGTAAAAAAAAAAGTCAACGTAGGCTCACTATACCATCCATCGATTATTACATATCCCACTTAAATGAAGGCATAATTTAAGCCTACGACAAATATGCAGTTCTGAAAGTAGGCCTACTGTAATTATTCAATTTTAATGTAGTCCAAAGTTCTAAAAGTCAGTTGATATGAGCGTCATTAACTTGCATTGGAGCGAAGTCCGTGTCACAGAAATGTCAGTGATTCCGTGGGCCCGCCACGGATTTTGTTAAGTTAAGCGTCCGTGGCTGTGTCACGGGTTCCTGTGAGACCAGGTTGGGTTTTAGAAAGGTCTGACCAGGGACTGGGGTTATTAGCCAAATGGCTAGAAACCTTTTGTGTAACACATCTACAGACATTGTTATGGCATTGACTGTGATAGCTATGTATGTAATAATGTGCGCTGCATTGTCCCTGACAAATAAACTAATAGATAAATAAAAATCATTGCGTGGTGTCAGCAAAGCTTGATTATATCTATGCTCATGGTCTGAATGACGGGGGAGCTGAGGGGAGCTGGGCTCCCCTGAGAGGGTCACGAGCCCCCCCTGGTAGCCTGACCTCACACATTCAGGGGGGGCTCTAAATAAATGTTCACTTTAATGCGCATGCATGTGGATTGTCCATGCTATATATTCATCCTCGCAGCCCTTTTGTTCTAGATTTTAGTTTTATGCTGACAAAATGCTGACACCTACACCTAGTTCGATTCATTGTAGATTAGCACTTTGGAAGATACTCGGTTCAGTTTGACAGATGTTATGAGGCATGTTGATTTGTTTGTGTGTGTGGACTGTCACTTAGAAACTGATGCATTTCCCTGAAACTCAGCTGAACAAGGAAGTTGGCCATCTAAGTAACAGGTAAGAGGGCAAGCAATAGATAGCCATTGTTTTCGTTGTCAATTTTGAACCAACAAGAAACCATATTCCCCAAACATACAAGACATACTTCACCGTCATTGCCAGTGTTGTGTTGCGGTATACCTCGTTTCTTCGCGATCAGCGATCATCAGCGATCATCACACAGTAGCCTCTGTCATTGTCTCAAGAGGAAACAAAGGAGCTGAAAAGGTCTTTTGTTGAAGCGCTGCACCACTTGAGATCAAGTCTTGTGGAAGAGTGATGCACAACGTAACTTCATGGGATGGTTTGCACAGAATGGATTTCATAAGTATGGGTCATTTGTTCCGACCAGAGGTTGTGAAACAATGGATGAAAGATGAGATGACGAGAAATGTGACCGCTGTGTTTTTTGTTGTGGTACACCAGGAAGTGTGCAGGTGAGAAGTTTGGCCGGGTACATGAAACGTGTATTTAGTCACTTGTGCAACAAAACGTGCACTGACAAAATTAGCTGTATAGGATGACACACGATTCACGTTGTGGGAATAAAGGCTAATGAACAGAGTTTTGTAATGTATTTGGTGGTCACCTAAATGATTTCATGGATCATCAAAGGAAAACTTAATTGTCATTGAGAAAATGGCAAATTAAATATCAGAATGAATCAGAATGGTCAGTTGGATTTTGGGTGCTATGTGGTCTTTGACAAACTGTTGGCCAGATGTTGTAAGCCTGTGTATTGAATGCATAGATATATGGATATATGGCTATATAGATTTACTTCCACCCCTTTCAAACGCTTAAACAGTTCAAACAGGCAACACGTAATCAACTCAAAACAGATATTCTCTAGCTTAGCCAATGAGATACACTGTCATTTTGCACCATTGTTGTACACCCTGATGCAAGGGTGTCATAGATGTCACTTTGTGATGAACACAAGACCAGAGAAGAGGGAATAGAAAGAAGGAATAAGTGATGCAAATTTGGCAGGGGAGAGGTCTTTGTTGTCAGAATTCACATGTGTAATTGGCAGAGTCTCGGGCCCTGTTTCAAATAATACCCCTTCAAAAGTAAATGTCAGTGGACCATTTTATTTCTGAGATGAAGAATTTCGGATTTGACCATCGGTTAGGGTTCAGATTTTGTTGCAAATTGGTTGTGGTGTGTTCAAAGACTACTGACAATCTAAAACAAAACCAATTTGCTTTAGATTTATTTTCAAAGTGTGAGCAAATGAACTAACAACAGTATTTGTTTAGCCATTTATTCAGTATGTCTTATATATGTCTGTACATACAAATTGCTGTCATTACCCCTGAAAAACACGCTAAAGAGACCAGGCAGGATAACCAAATATGAATAATAAAAGATATTACATTATGACTTAAAGGGTAAAGGGGCATTTAACAGACGACCTTACGATAAGTAAATTTGTGGGGTTCAACATGTGGACAGTTGGAGGAGGGGGGATCACGGGGATCGAACCGCCGACCCTACAGTTAGTGGACGACCCGCTCTGTCCACCGGCCCTACCCACTGAACTACTGCCACCCCCGGACACTACACTAACCAGCTATCCACAGACACTAACAAAACAATTCTAAATAAAAAATGTGCAAGCTTGTGCCTGATTGATATAGCTCGTCCGAACTTTGGAACATACAACACCTGGAAATTTTGACTAAATATGAGCAGATGTCTTCATGCACTTTGCATGAAGACATCTGCTCAATGACTAAATATGAGTACAAATAGTCAGCCTACGACAAGAGACTGACTGAAACCCCAAAGGTTGGTAACTATATCCCTTTTATAAAGAAGTTCAAGTCCAGTAGCTGGTGCAATTCCAACATCAGCAGAAGCATTGGTCTTCAACTCAGATGTTGCCTTCAAATAGAGAAACATCAAATCACAACACAATAGTTTTAGATTTTGTGTAATGTACATATCGAACTCAATGAATCCACAGGCCCGGGACCCCCCTCAACCCCCCCCCCCCCCCCCCCCCCACCCACCCTCACTGACAATGTCAATGACTCTTTGCACCCTTTGCACCCTTGCACTCGATCCC
>JAXIVH010000015.1:645013-657513 GCA_036785325.1 Urophycis tenuis | reverse complement strand
AATTATGCAACGGTGGATGTTATGGACGGGGGGCAGCTGTGGTGAAACTACAAAAGTGTCTACTAAACTACTAAACTACTAAAAGTGCATCATAGATACTTTCCCCTGTGCGTTCTTATCCCGTTGTTTCATGCAGGATGTATAAACGTGGACAACCTGGTGAAAAATAAAACTTTGTTACCAAGGTTGGAATCTAAATAAGAAAAGTTCATGTAGGCTCCTAGTTACATGAGTGAAATGAGATGTTTGTCACATGGTTGCTCACCCTCACTGCCCCCCCCCCCCCCCCCCCCACTCTAAATATAAATCAACATGAATCCCAAATACTACGATTGTATGAAAATAATGGTGGGTCACAGACAGACAGACAGACATACTTTAATGATCCCTGAGGGAAATTGCACGTTGAGTGTTTTGTGAACGCTGTGTGTCGCTTTGCCTGTTCCTACTGCAGCGAACTGAGGGATGGCAAGATCTCCTTTACATTCAGAACGGATTGTCCAGTATACCCTATAGGAGATAAGAAAGGAAGCAATGAATCACCTTTCCTTAGCATTTAGAGAATTCAAACAGCTCTAGACAGCTCTATCTGCTACTTAGAATCTACCTTCCTAAGCAAAAAATAGTCTTCTACCCCTGCCTGGACGTTGAGCTGCTCAACGATCATCCATTTCAGCAGCTGGAATACTTCACATTACATTTACATGGAGGGCATTTAGCAGACGCTTTTATCCAAAGCAACTTACATTTTTCATAAGAAGGTGAAACATTTCATTGCTGTTAATACAGTTAATAAAGAAAGTCACCAGAACAAGTTTCAAGCATTTCAAATGCCAGTTTACAACATCTCTGGCTAAGTGCCAAGTTACAAAGAGTGATTAAAGTGCCAAGACGTACAACAAATAAGAGCATGAGGGTAGGTTTGTTTTTTTTAGAGGATGGATGTTATACAGGGTTCAGGTGAACTCTGAACAAGTGAGTCTTGAGTCTGTTCCGGAAGATGGGGAGTGACTCTGCAGTCCTGACATTGGCAGGGAGCTCATTCCACCACTGCGGTGCCAAATCGGAGAAGAGTTGTAATTTTTCCTTTTAGTGATGGAGGTACCAGCGGACCAGCCGAGGTGGTTGAGTGGAGTGCTCAAGCAGGGGCGTGGGGTTTCACTAACTCTTGGAGGTGGTTGGGACAGTTCCATTAACAGCTTTGTAGGCCAGTAGCATCGTCTTGAATTTGATGCGAGCCGCTACAGGGAGCCAGTGGAGGTCTGGGAAGAGGGGGGTCACGTGGGAGAATTTGTGTCGGTTGAACATGAGGCGTGCTGCAGAGTTCTAGATCCACTGCAAAGGTTTTATTAAGGTTGCAAGGAGTCCCAGCTAAGAGTGAGTTGAAGTAGTCAAGGTGGGAGATGACAAGTGATTGGGTCAGGAGCTGTGTCGCTTCCCTGGTGAGGAAAGGCCGGATCCTGCGGATGTTGTAGAGAGCAAATCTACAGGATCGGGTCACTGCAGTGATGTTTGCAGTGCAGGACAGTTGGTTGTCGACTATTATGCCCAGGTTCCTTGCGGTCGGTGAGGCAGATACTGTGATGCCCTCGACCGAGACCAGCAGGTCCCTGTGAGGGCAGTCTTTCACCGGTATGAACAGAAGCTCAGTCTTTGTGAGATTGATCTTGAGTTGATGCACAGTTGTCCAAGACTGATCCAACAGTTGAATACTTGCCTTGAAAGACAAAGTCCTTGAGCCAACCAGCAGAACACTCTCTTCTTTCTCAGTCAAATGGAGGAAGAAAAAAAAGTATGGCCCACACTTAAATTTGTATGTAAATATAGTACTGTATATGTAGGATCATATACTCACAACCAACCAGGTCCTGCATTAGAGCTAGCATTGCTCCTGGACCAACACTGAGACTCCTGAACAAACTGATTCATGATGTTAAGATGCCATCTTTTGCATTTTTCCACCAATTTGAGTGCTTTGTGTGTGAGGAGGAGGATTTTGAACTGTATGCGGTGAGTGATGGGCAGTCAGTGAAGGTCACGGAGGACAGGGGTGATGTGGTTTCTGGAGCGGGTGGGGGTGAGCAGGCGTGTGGCTGAGTTCTGGGTGGATTGAAGTTTATTGAGGAGTTTGGAAGATGAACCATAGAGGATGATGTTGCAATAGTCAAGTCTGGATGTGATAAATGCATGGATGAGGGTTTCTGCAGCAGAGAAGGTGAGTAAGGGGCGGAGACGGGCTATGTTCTTGAGGTGGAAGAAGGCAGTCCTGGTGATGTGGTTGATGTGGAGGTCAAATCTGAGCTTATTGTCAAAGATTAATCCTAGGCTGCGAGTGTGAGATGAGGGAGACAGAGTGCAGTTACCAAAGGTGAGGGAGAAGTTGTGACTGGCTTTGGTGCGGAATGTGGGGTCACTGATGATAATGTCTGATTTGTCAGTTGAAGATAGTATGTTTGCATCCATGATTTAATATTGGTAAGTTGCTGAGTGTGGAGTGGATGGAGTTGGTGATGGTTTTGGTGGAGATATACAGTTGGATGTTGTCAGCGTAGCAGTGAAACTGGAGGCCATGTTTACGGATGATCTGGCCAAGGGGGAGGATGTAGAGAACGAAGAGGAGGGGACCAAGCACCGACCCCTGGGGGACACCTTGTGACTGGGAAGCGGTGGGGAAGGTGCAGTTGTTTATGCTGATAAACTGTTGATGGTTGAACTAGACTAAAGAGGAGGAAGGAATGGCCTCCGATCATTCCACTCACCAGTACAGAGAAGAGGAGAGCTAATGGGCCAGGCAGGGCAGAAGCAGGTGAACATGGACAGGCAGCGATTGTTCCTCAGGGAAGGTGTACCTCGGATCTCCCTCTCACCAGGTCTCCCATGGCAGCAACATTTACTGCTGTCATAAAGACCACGTGAACAACAGCTCCACGACCACCATCAGACCAAGTGAACAACAGCTCCACGACCACCATCAGACCAAGTGAACAACAGCTCCACGACCACCATCAGACCAAGTGAACAACAGCTCCACGTCCACCATCAGACCAAGTGAGTTTGTAATAAAAACGATCTCTTGAAAGAATGTTGGTGTTGAAAAGGTTACCCATGACCCCTAATGTGATGGATCAAATGCCTGGTTCATTTGACAAGGCATGAATATGAATTCCCACAAGCTACACATGACACACATAAATGTAATGTTTTTTAAATAATTTATTAGGAATCTTAAAAAGTGTTTTTTTTTTATTTAAAGAAAGACAGAAAAAAGGTTACACTGTTGTCAAGGAATGTTATTTTTTTCAGTGAAGACATCATCAAAAAAGTTGACAACTGCCACAGTGGACTCCAGCAGTGTTTAAATGCCTTAAAAATCTAAACCCTAATGTTTTCATGGATTAATAGTGCTTCGTTCTTAAACGTAGAAAAAAAAGAAGGAAACAAAGATTTTATATGACAGTGCAACAACTTCGTAGATCTAAACCAAATAATTTAGATAACATTGCTTGTATTGCTTGTATTGCTAGTCTTGTGTCAGCCAGTTGATCAACAGTGTAATGTCTGTGCCATAAGTGTCCTCTGACGACACCTGGTGGCTAGGGACTATTAAACAATGGTTCCAACCTGTACCCATTTGACGAAAAACTCAAAAAGTATAGTTCAACAAAAACTCAAAAAACTATACTCACAAAATGACAGAGACAGACAATGTATGTCTTAATGTAAAGATAAAATCTGGTTAAAAATTATTTTTTTTACAGCTATAGTACCAGTCCTAAAATGGTCCACAGCACCAAAAAACAACAACAAAATTGTATGATCAAATAAAGCTGCCCACAGCCCACACACAAACACACACACACATACAAACAGTCTGAAGATGAAATCAGACATGGCTTGATGGTAACTCTTTACAGCTGCTCCTGCAGGTCAGTCCTTCATTTTTCTTCACATAGTTAAAACTCACATTTCAGAATAACAATGATATGAAAATAAACGAAAACAGCATCCACCCTCCCTCCAACGAGGGATTTAACCCCACAACAATGCCCACCCGGCAGACAGATTGACTCAAACCTGCCTCCATCTACTGCGTCATGTCCAATGACCAGACGGAGTTCACAGTAGGAAAGCCCCCAAAAAGAAACCCTTGATTCTCTCATCATTCAACTCTGTAACAGACTTCATCATTCAACTCTGTAACAGACTTCATCATTTAACTCTGTAACAGACTTCATCATTCAACTCTGTAACAGACTTCATCATTCAACTCTGTAACAGACTTCATCATTCAACTCTGTAACAGACTTCATCCTTCAACTCTGTAACAGTCTTCATCATTTAACTCTGTAACAGACTTCATCATTTAACTCTGTAACAGACTTCATCCTTCAACTCTGTAACAGACTTCATCATTCAACTCTGTAACAGACTTCATCATTTAACTCTGTAACAGACTTCACCATTTAACCCTGTAACAGACTTTATCATTCAACTCTGTAACAGACTTCATCATTTAACTCTGTAACAGTCTTCATCATTTAACTCTGTAACAGACTTCACCATTTAACCCTGTAACAGACTTTATCATTCAACTCTGTAACAGACTTCAACATTTATCTCTGTAACAGACTTCAACATTTAAAACTGGCTACTGAAGGGCAATCTGTATATGGTCTTAACATTCCTGTGAGATGATATGTAGCCAGTCTGTATTAGTCTGTTGATGTTCTGCAAGGCGTTCAAGTGGTAATAAAACGTAATAGTAAAAGTAACAATACCATCACCCCCCCCCCCCCCCCCTCCAACTTGAGTTGTATTTACAGTATTTTACAGTATCACGCAGCACACAAACAATGTGACTGTCAGCGGCTTTGTTTTATGCTTATAGTTAGCAGAATCATTTGATCATCATTAGCATAACAAAGTGTTGATTGTGAAACATTACAAAAAATATTATTAATCACAAATCTTCTGTTAAACTTTCTCGAGAACTAATGACAAATGTACAATGATTCAGCACACAAAGAGAGCAGCTGAAATATTTTGCGCAGGATGCAACCGGTCGCACAAATTGTTCCTTTACAGCATATCAGTCTGACTAATTCAACACAGACAAACCACATAATTAGCACAATTGTCACACACACAAAAACAGTACACTGAAATTAAAAAAGGCTAGAAATAAAGCGTTTGCATGGATTTCTAACCATAAACAATTTTCAAAAAATGAAACACATGTTGCTCCTGAACTAATCATTATTATGACTTTGCCCCTCCAACATGATGGAGAGATAAAGAGGCCAGACATACAGAGGGACAGACATCAGGGGCCCAGACATACAGAGGGACAGACATCAGGGGCCCAGACATACAGAGGGACAGACATCAGGGGCCCAGACATACAGAGGGACAGACATCAGGGGCCCAGACATACAGAGGGACAGACATCAGGGGCCCAGACATACAGAGGGACAGACATCAGGGGCCCAGACATACAGAGGGACAGACATCAGGGGCCCAGACATACAGAGGGACAGACATCAGGGGCCCAGCATGGAGCTCCACATGGCTGCAAGGTCAGCAGACCACCAGCAGGACGTGGGAAGTCTTCCTAGCTCTTAGGCTACAGCTGGAAACACACACACACACACACACACACACACACACACACACACACACACGCACACGCACACGCACACACGCACGCGCACGCACGCACACGCACACGCACACACACACCAATTACTATGGTTATGCATTTCTGTTAATCCAAAACCCCACACCATTGTGATAATGAAACAACATTACAGGACATCTTACCTCCAGCTCCTCTAATGGTAGCCGTTAGTAAAGGCTGTAGCAATCAAAGGCCCCTGCAGAGGTGAGTTTCAATGATGCAGGATTAGTAATCAATCAAATTCTCCTGCCATTAATTTTTGCATCCCGGTTAATGTTAGCCTGTACAGTAAACATCAAGTTAAACCTCTTGCAGTGTAAAAAAGTATGATGGCATAACATAAACACAACAACAGAAGTTTGTTTATCTTTGGCTTCTATACATCAGCCCTGTGGCAGGTTGTCTTACCCCCAAGCTGTGGCCAAAGCCGCTACTGGGGGCGGGGCTTGCAGCACTGAGGTAACTGCTGACGGCGGACTCCTGACTAGCGGCTCCATATAGATCTGCCATAGGCCCGGGACTGCTGGTACCTAAGAACCCAGCTGAGCGAGAGGGGGTGGAGCCTAATCACATCAAAACAACACCAACGTCACCAATGACTCTCCAGTCTTGGGGTTTCTCTGTGGATGAATGACTGAGTTCCAAAATGTAATGATTGAATTAATCAATGAATGATGGATGAATGGATGAATGACAGTGACACGACGGACTACCTCGCACTACTGCCGCCGCAGCAGCAGCTGCTGCCATGGGCCCATAGGCTGTGAGGGGGATGGCTGCCCAGGGGCAGAGGGGAGGTACAGAGGAAGGAGGGAGGACACGGTCAACCAATGAATCACATACATTTCACCAACAAATACATCAACCCAACAAAAAAACTGATGCTAACTAATGCAAAAATAGGCAGTAGACAGTCCTGTTAATGGCCCTGCCTGCTCATACAACAGAGGACCAACAAATAAAAAAACAACAGAGTGAAGATCTTTGATTTGCATGCCATTTGTTGCCAGGACTGGTGTTACTGCAGACATGCTGCTGTAATGCTCTTGAGCAAGCAAACAACATGCTGCTTGTAAAGTCCAAAGGAGTGAGGGACTGACCTGTGAGCTCGGGGGGGTGGGGCGATGTCAGGAGTGGGGTCCGCTCTAAGTGGAACTCTAGAACAGAAAGGTGAAGAGTTCAGACCTTGTCTCCACAGGCTATACCTCCTATACCACTAACCACAGGCTATACCTCCTATACCACTAACCACCACTGGCTATACCTCCTATACCACTAACCACCACTGGCTATACCTCCTATACCACTAACCTCCACAGGCTATACCTCCTATACCACTAACCACAGGCTATACCTCCTATACCACTAACCACCACTGGCTATACCTCCTATACCACTAACCTCCACAGGCTATACCTCCTATACCACTAACCACACCACAGGCTATACCTCCTATACCACTAACCACCACTGGCTATACCTCCACTAACCACCACTGGCTATACCTCGTATACCACTAACCACCACTGGCTATACCTCCTATACCACTAACCACAGGCTATACCTCCTATACCACTAACCACCACTGGCTATACCTCCTATACCACTAACCACCACTGGCTATACCTCCTATACCACTAACCTCCACTGGCTATACCTCCTATACCACTAACCACACCACAGGCTATACCTCCTATACCACTAACCACCACTGGCTATACCTCCTATACCACTAACCACCACTGGCTATACCTCCTATACCACTAACCACAGGCTATACCTCCTATACCACTAACCACCACTGGCTATACCTCCTATACCACTAACCACCACTGGCTATACCTCCTATACCACTATACATGATAAAGATGGAGCTCATCCACATATGTTTGTAAATAAAACTCCAGGTATGATGACTAATTTGCCTGTTCAAGGGTTTTGTTCAAGAACCTGGAGGGAAATGGTGGCTTCCTATTCACTGCCTTTTGCTGTTTTGTAATATCTGTTCAAATTCAAATTAACTACAAAATCACTAAAGCATACAAGTGAGCACAATAAGCATACATTAATACAAAAGGTGCAGTATAACACAAACACACACATGCATGTGTACACCCGGTGAGAAGCTGGGATTTACACTCTGATAATCACAGGTCATTCTTATGTATAATACATTATCTGAGTCTCCAAATGTATGTGTGTATGCTTGTCCTTGAAGTTTCTCGAGCCACTCATCAAATGGACTTCAGGCTTGTGGGGGGTTTGGACGTTTGTGTGAGCGGTTCGTGAACAAGCTGCCAGCAGCACCAGAGGCCAAGCAGTCTCTGAGCAATATGGAACGGGGACTAGTCTGATACAGCACTAGTCTAATACAGCACTAGTCTGATACAGCACTAGTCTGATACAGCACTATTCTGATACAGCACTAGTCTGATACAGCACTATTCTGATACAGCACTAGTCTGATACAGCACTAGTCTGATACAGCACTAGTCTGATACAGCACTAGTCTGATACAGCACTAGTCTGATACAGCACTAGTCTAATAAAAGAAGGAAAACATGAATAACTAAATGCCAATATCTGGTTCTGGTTCAATAGCTATTGCTCAATTTTTACTATACTTTGGTTGTTCTCAGCCTCACCTGTCAAGTTGGATAAACAAGTCAGCTTGATGTTAATTTATTTCAAAGTATATTGACCACCATTAAGTGGCTCTGTTATCACGTAAGTAGTGAATAACGAGGTTAAGAAGTCTAGACACTGCCATGACCCCAGATGGCCACGCATGGGACATAAAGAACAGACAGATGATTTCATTCCCAATTGTTGCTAGTCATGTTACTGATTCAAATCCTGACTTGCACACAACCAACGATCACTTATGATGAGGTACTCTGGAAGAATAAGCACTTCTCCTTCTTTCCTTATTGATGTTTAATCCTCCCAGCACCTGCAGGGAGGTTTGACCTGAAGCTATTCAAGTCTTTGAATGTTATCCATTCACATATGAATTAAATGGCTGGATTAATGGCGTGACTTTGTGTCGATAAAGAGTGCAGTTTGGTTAAGGTTGCCAATTTCAGCTGAATCTATCCTGGGAGATTTTGGTATTAAAGCCTTAGTACCAAAGCGCTAATTTCATCAATTGAATTCAATGCAAATGGCTGTGGAATGGGCCAGGCCAGCAGCTGATGACCGTCCTACAACTACTGCTTGTTATTCTGGCTGTAATTCTCCTGACCTGATGGCCAGTCCGCCCGTCTACATCTGTTACAGTTGCATATAGTTTCATACACATGACTGCAGAGCATACTGACTTGCATGTAATGAGGACACTGTGACTTGACTTTAAAAGAGCAGTGTGTAGAATTTAGTGGTATCCAGCTGGTTGCAATCTGCAACCTCACTGCTAGATGGCAGTAAATCCTACACTTTGCACCTTTAAGGACAGTGAGTTACTTTATTGAGACCGACAATATCTTTGCCGTGCATAGCGTTAGCTAATTTCGGATGTGATATTGTAATGCAGCAAAACAACCCCCATGTCTGGTCATGATGTACTGTCACCCAGATGTGTAGGATTTTGTCTTTTTTGTTTGTACAGATCTCTCTTCTTGGATGTTCTATCTCCCTGGGAGCCTTGACTCAGTGGTGAGAGTGGTGCTTCAATCACCTGGGAACTGGTAGGTGTATCCGGGGGTGATGCCAGCATAGCTCCGGCTCGTGTAGGTGGCTGCCTGGAACCCGGGGTAGCCTATGAGGACCAAGACAACGTGTTACTATGTTGGTCAATAATGCTACATAAACAAATGAGAGTCAACCAAGTAAATTATTAGTCAAGTAGAAGCAGTTGTTCCAAGCTATACTAAGTTATGACCACATGTTCAGCCTGATGGCTGTGTGATCATTCCTAGAACTGCAGAATAAAGATGAGGCACAACAAAGATGACCTCCATTAGGGCATTTTTTAAAGTACTTGGGTTAAAGTGAAGGAATCACATGTAGTACAAAGTTATCTCAATCTGTTGGCAAGGATAGCGCTGTTAGATGACAACAGCGCCTTGTGTGATGTAAGTACAGCTGTCCTCTTGTCCTAAGAGGTGATCCCCTCTCCACATCCAAAGTGATGGACAACAGACAACCATCATTGAATAACTCATAAGTTACTCATATGTTATTAAATGTTATCAAGGTGTGCTTTAAGCATCAGAAATACAATTGTAATCAAATCCATTTCAATGAATGGAATTCTCATGAATTCCTTCTATCTTCCTTGTATTCCTTCAACTGACTGGAGGTCTGTTAACTGGAGGTCTGTTAACTGGAGGTCTGTTAACTGGAGGTCTGTTAACTGGAGGTCTGTTAACTGGAGGTCTGTTAACCCTCCTGTCTACCTAGCCAAGCAGTGACCCTTATCACCATAACACAGTCATGTTAGCACTGAATGAGCTGTGATTTCACCCCCACTCACACGCACAATATGTGTAAGCACAAAAAGAGGTTTGAGTGCCTTGAAATAATATAGCACATATGCAAAGTATGTATATAATTATGTATATAAGTATATAATTATATATATATATATAAGTATAAATACTTATATATATATATATAAGTACTTATATAAGTATATAAGTATTTATTATGCATATGAATCTTTCTGACAACGTATCCAATATCGGGTAGGTGGATGAATATCCCTCTGTGATATGTTATAATAATTATGTATAGTTTTTAGAACAGTAGAATAAGCGTATCTATGTTCTGACAAATGTACTTATTTAAAGTCGCTTTGGACAAAAGCGTAAGTGTATTAAAAGTAGAAACAGTGGAATAAAATACATGATGTAATATGAAAATTGCATGGTAGATGGCAGTATAGGCTTTTGTTTCTGGACTGCATGTTCCACCTTCACACAAAACAATGCAATGTTATAGACTGATCATTGTGATCACTTTTTAGAACTGTCTTAAAAAAACATTTGACTAAACCTTTCTGTGCTGGCCGAGGTTCATATGTCCTTGTACTGTACGTCTCTAGCATGTAGCATAACAGCTACTGTTACTGTGGTAGCCCTAATGCAAACACCAACACACATGGTCGTTTGCTTTGTGTTGTCTTTATTCTTTTTCTTATTAAAACATATATTTTCCCATTGATTTGTGTTAGCAGGGGTCTTGAATATGGCATTCTCTTTTTAAAGATAAGCAAATTCCTCTCTCTCGCTTGCACTCATGTTACAAAGTAGTTCATTTTGATTAAACTTTACTGTGTTATTCTAATCTTAGTTCCACATATTAAGTATTAAGAAAACACATACTACATTGCGTTGTGCATTCATTCAGAATGGACTACAACCATTTAGCTGTCTGGATTTAACACAGCAATTCCTTATTCATTCTCGTCCTTATAGTTATCATGTTAGCTACCATTATCAGTTGAAATTGGCATGAACATTGCTCCAAAAAAAAAAGGATTACTACAAAAGCATACAAATGTGCTCATATGCTGAAGAGTAATATAGTAATAATATTTAATTAGAATGTTCGCTTTCATCTCATTGCAAGCTTGCACATTATCGCTTTGCAGACAACTGTGCAACTTTAAGTTGGTGACCGAACATAGCCCACACCAAGGTGTAGGCTGGTGTATGTTTTGTAGCATAAGTACACTATTTTGCATGACATTCTCTAGTTTTTTACAGGACATTTGATACATCTTGACATTTTCCAGGTTTTCCAGGAATAAAGATTGATGCTGTATCATACAACAGAGTGTTGACAGCCTTTGATTATAGTCATCTGCAGGATGTGGGTAAAAGGGGTCAAACATCAGAGACATCAACATCTGCTTACCCAGCATCCCAATGCCTAGCATGAAGGCATCCATTCCATAGGGCATGACCCGAGAGCGCCCCCTGGCGGAGCCTGTTGGTGACATCACCTCCTTGGGCTGAGCCTTCTTGCACTCAACCTGTGGGAGGAGACCAGAGAGAACCAGCATGAACTTCAAATGATGTCACTGACTGGAGCTCAGTCTCATCAGCGCAGAGATCATTCCAAAAGCTCACCGACCATTTTGCTGTTGATCTCATGGAAGTGGATCTCGCACACCTTCTCCACCACGTCCTCGTTCTCAAAAGTAACAAAGCCAAACCCTATTGTTGGGAGGATGATGATGACAAGATAACACCATGAGAGAACTTTCAACAAGTTCTAACAACTTCATATGATCTCCCAAAGGGTTCGTGGGGGTTATTTGTATTGTAAGGATGCTAATACTCAAGCTAGCATTATACTGTACAGTTGCTACCAGTCTGTAGTACTAGCTAGCTCAATGATTCTGGCCTACCCATAGACCTGTGGTCTATGGGTAGGCCTATTGCGGGCGGTCCACACCAAAACAAGTTTGTTGTTTTTAAAACAATGCTAATGATACTTTTTGATTATTGCCTCTTGGTTGGGTTCTGAAGGGCAATATTTTTAGCAGCGAACACTTAAGGTGTTGCAATGGTCAAAAAGGTTAGGAACCCCTGAGTTAGCTGTTAGCTGCTGCTAACACTGCATATGAATCACTACCTGTAGCTGCTGTATTGATGTTAGCCCTCTGAAGTAATCGGTAACCATTACAGTCAGTCATCAAATGATTGACCCCCCCCCCCCCACACACACACACCCCTTCCCAACCAAAAGGCCTTGGGGCAGAAGCTGGCAGGCTGTCATAATCGATCACACCCAGGGTTGGGAAGGAGGTGCTTAAACAAGCTTTATCCTGATCCTGATTAACCAACTGGCTAATTAGCCTAGCCTTCCCCCCCCC
>JAXIVH010000015.1:577030-639530 GCA_036785325.1 Urophycis tenuis | reverse complement strand
AAAGGACAGGTCAATAAAAAATAAAAAGAATTAAAAAAGACTTGCTACAAATTCTATTTTTTCATATATTGATTTGGCTAACTGGTATTTTTGTATCTCTCTCCTTTAGCAATAAAACGCAGTCACATAACAGTGTTGACTCACGATCTATGGTAGAGCTGGACTTTGGTCTGTGTGCTCTCTCTCCACTTATCTTCCTCAGTCAACACGGCTCATTTCACTTCCTCCCAAAAAGCGATGGTCGGTTTTTATGGCTTGTATATGAATATGTGTGTATGTACTTTTACTTATTCTGATTGAGTTAGTATAAGTAACTAAGTCAGTAGGTAACTGAGTTGAGTCAGTATAAGTAACAGTATAAGTACCCCCCCCCCCATCGACAAAAATAGGATAAGTTATGGACATGAATTTCCATTAACAATGTTTGTTATTAAGTTTAAGAGCTTAAAAGTTAAAGTTAGTTAAGTTAAAAGTGTGTGTCTGTAGGAACGACCCGTGGCGCGTAGCTAAGGTAGTGAAAAGCTACATGCAGCAGCACAACCTTCCACAGAGGGAAGTGGTGGAGTCCACGGGCCTCAACCAGTCGCATCTGTCACAGCACCTCAACAAAGGCACGCCTATGAAGAACCAGAAGCGAGCTGCCCTGTACAGCTGGTACGTCAAGAAGCAGTGTGAGATCAGCCAGCGTGAGTACTGCTTGTTCTGTTGTTGTCCTGAGGTGTGTGAAAGTCCCATGACCCAACTATGACCATTTTAATCAATCAGAAGGTTTGAGGCATCTTGATCCAACTATTTGTTAAATCATATTTGTTAATTAACCAGTGACAACTGTTATCAAAGAGTCATCTCAGCTCCACTAAGATTAACTTATTTGGAATAAAATTGAAGCTGAAGGGTTCACCATCATGAACATGTGTGTTTGTTCAGAGTTCACCAATGCCCGCCATGGCCTTGCCTCCATGGACGAGCAGGTAGAGGAAACCAAAAAAGGCCGCAGAAACCGGTTCAAGTGGGGGCCTGCCTCCCAACAGATCCTCTTCCATGCGTACGAGCGGCAGAAGAACCCAAGCAAGGAGGAGAGAGAGGGTTTAGTGGAGGAGTGCAACAGGTGATTGACTAACAAAATGGATAATGGAACCACTCAGGGATTAGATGCCCTAAATTGTTAAAGCACGTATTGCTGACAGTTGTGTTTGTTGAAAAACTGAATTTTTATTCAACAAACTTGCAAATACAATTAAACTTCTATTCCCTTCAAGTCTGTTGTAAACATTGTTATGAAAGACTTCCTTACTTGTGATAATACATAAACAAGAGCAGGACACATCAAATACTTCCCCTCATGTACCACCAATGAATGAACAACACACAAAAGGGTGACTAAAGTTACGGCTGTATTTTCTCTATGATAAATACATTTTTTACCCTGTCTCTCCCTTGCAACATGCTTGAGGCTGCGGCTTAGGAAACTGTTATTGCTATTAAAAGGAGAATTCTCAGTAAAGAATTCATATCTCTATCCGTCATATTATCAGAAATTATACCCAGTATGTAAAGTGCAGGATCTAGGTTAGCCAACATCTATTAATCTCCTTTTGAACATTGTTCCAGAAATCCAGGAGCTTTGGGCAATCCCAAACTATATGTATATCAAGACTCACTTGTTCACTAGCAATTGGAATGCTTGAGACTTGTTCTGGTGACTTGCTTGCTGTATTAGAAGCAATGAAGCGTTTCACCTTCTTCGGACAAATGTACTTTTGTAAGTTGCTTTGGACAAATGTAAATGTAAATGTAATGTGAAGTCCCCCACAATTCTTCAACCCAACATAGTTCAGATGTATTACTATATTTTGAAGTGATAGATGGGATGTTGAAATACCACATTTTCACCTTACAATCAAATTCCCTCCATACTGGGCTGTTAGTTAGTTCATGTCCCACTTTATCCCATTTGTGGCATTTCTAACAAGTTACATTCAAATAATAGGTCATACATTTCACCTGAAGCACCTTTAAATTCCAAAATATATTATTTTCTTTAGTGCAAGTACTTTTGTGCAACAAGTGCCTTTTATAAGTCCATACAATTTTCCGTAGTTCCATTTCTTCCACTTTCATGCCATTCCACTGACTGTTGTGATGTCATCAGGGCGGAGTGTATCCAGAGGGGTGTGTCTCCATCGCAGCTGGCCGGTCTGGGCTCCAACCTGGTCACAGAGGTGCGTGTTTACAACTGGTTCGCAAATCGCCGCAAAGAGGAGGCCTTCCGCCACAAACTGGCCCTCGATGCCCCGTTCCCCAGCCAATCAGCAGGCACTGCGAACCCGCCCCCACCACACAGTCCTAACCAAGGTAAGACCAGAGATAATAATACTACATTGACACACATAAGACATACTGTATACAAAGCTATTGTTTATATATTTCATTTTAGTTGTGTTGAACGTGTTGAGTTGATGTCATTGCGACGGGTCTTTTCTGGCATCTTGCCAATTCTCACTCCAGTCATGAAGTACAGTCAACAAGATGAGTGTAACACCATGGGTTCGGTCCGAGGGGGCGGCAGTGGTGGGGACCGGGGCCTACGCTTGGGAACCAGCCCTGTCCACCTGGAGCCCAGCCACACACTCCTGGACATGCATCATTCAAAAATAGTGAGAATACACCCTATACCCACCAGTCCACCTATATGGCCTACAAGCAGCACTTAGTACAGCCATGACTCACCCTGTTCTCCATGTTCCTCTGTGGTGTTAGGTATCTGGCAGTGGTCCCCTGCCTCCAGTGAGCACATTGACATCACTGCACAGCCTGTCAGCCTCCCCTGCCCCGCCACAGGGGCTCATCATGGCCTCCCTGCCTAGTGTCATGAGCCTGGGGGAGTCCTCTCTCCTCATAGGTAAAGTCTAGGATGCCAACATGGTACCAACCCATCAGTAGATTGATACTGTAGATTGGTACTGTACAGTAATGCTAAGAAAATACAACATTGAAATTGTATGTATGTAAAAATACAAGTAATATAACAAAAAAAATCTACAGAACATTATTTCTATATGCAAAATAAGAGTTCTTGAAATATGGGTGCAAAATAAATGTAAAAATGATCAACAGTAGAAAAAAGTCATAGAATGTCAAAGTCATAGAATGACAGACTTTAAACTAGTATTGACCATCTCTCTAGATATGAATGTAACATATGCTGTCAATCATGTTAGTTACTCCTCCATTTTGGGGGGAGTCTTGGTGTGTTTTCTACCCACAGGGCTAACCTCTACGCAGTCGCAGACCTTACCTGTAATAAACAACGTGGGAGGTAGTTTCACCACCCTGCAGCCCATCTCCTTCCAGCAGCAGCTCCACTCCTCTCCCCAGCACTCGCTCCCCAGCCACATGGGAACCAGTCCCTTCATGGCCACCATGGCCCAGCTTCCTTGCCACAGTAAGAGTCCCCAAAAAGCAATGTTTATCAGTGACTGATGGTTGGTGGATAAATACTCATAGATAGAACTATCCAAGACATGCATTTCTTGGCGTGTGAGTGTATGAAAAAAAGGAGTAAGGGTACCAGAAGCCCACTGTATAAATACATGTTTCTATCTGTAAAGAGATATGAGATGTAAACCTAATGGTTCCACTCCACTGCAGTGTACAGCAAGTCGGACATGCCCCAGTACTCTTCATCCAGCCTCCTCTCACAAGCCATGCTGATCACAGACAGCAGCTTTGGGGCTTTGACAAGCCTGGCTGCTGTCAGACAGGTAATTTAATCAACAAAGCATAGGGAGTAATTAGAACAAAACTAATCATTTTTCGGCATGAAAATAATCCACCAACTGTTGTAAATGGCAGCTTTTGACAGCAGATCCAGAGGAGCAAACAGAGCCCGCCATGGCGGAAGAGTCACTGCATCTGCAGCCAAACACACCTACGCCAGGTAGTGACTGGTTCACTGTAGACTGAGGAGAAGGACCTATCTATTAAAGGCCTTGGTTATGTTAACATTTGATTGCAAGTTTAAAATAGTACGGTATAGTATTTGCAGCTCTTTTGGTACTCTTGGTATAAACCCTTTTTTTCTATCGTTACTGAGAATATAAAATGATGTTTTTGTTGTAGTTTCTACAGCAACAGAGGATCTAGAGCTCTACCCAGCCTCTCAGAGCACAGAGAGCCATGCATCTCACCTCCTCTCACCTTCGCCGACAAACATCAGCCCCTACATCCCCACGCAGATGGTCTCCACCACTCAGTAGCGCCTAAAGCAATGAATGCAGGATGAATCCGGTTTGGATGAGTCCCCCTTTGGGCTCCCAACAATCTGCATGAAGCCACAACCACAGTAGTAGATGGAAAACTTGCAGGATAATAAATGCTTTTTTCACTGCTCTACTTACTGAGTGCAGAGGTTATGAAGAGGACTTCATGATGGTGCAAATACAAACTTGGATCATTTTAACTCAAATAAAGTTAAATAAGTGGGTTGGATTTTTTTATAACAAGACAAAAATAAGCATACAAAAATGTACTGAATCATTTAGTTTATTACAAATAAATGTATATGGTATACTTCATCAACTTAGCACTGGACAATATCCACTATGCTTTTTATAAGCACTGACCTCAGTTACTGAAATTGACAACAAAAACAAGACTTATTGTATTGGTGGCAGTTTTTATTGAACCACTTTAAAGCGCCAAAGCGTGCATTCAGGAACAGCCCTTAAACCTCTGTGCTCTTGTCAGCTTTTCGTTTTCTTCTCCTTTTCCGTTTGACCTTTGCTTGGGCACTGCCCTCCTCCTGTCCATCTTCCTCTAGCTCATCGCAGGCTTCCCAAGACTGCAGTGTCAATCTGTCACAATCAAACTTTGCCGACGTTGTCTTCAATTGATCGCTCTTTTTCATATTTTTTTGAGTAGGGCTCTCCTCTGCTTGTCCTTTTTGCTTTTTGCTAATTTTCTTAATTTTCTTCTTCTTGGGCACAGGGCTCTCCATCTCCTCCTCCTGGCTCTGTCCTGTTGTGTTGTTAATAACCTTTGTGTTCACATCCGTCGCTGTTGATGGTGCTTGCAGGAAGTCATTTACAGACACCACTGCCTCCCTTATCCTCATGTTCATCTCGCTGTCGCTTTCGCTGTCAACCACAGCAAATACAAGTGATGTAAACATACATTTTAAGTTAGATTGAGATCGATCTTGCTGATTTAATGTAAATGTCCCATATTTGTAAGTTAATTCCATGCAAATGTTTTTACCTTGAGCTGGGAAGGGGCCTGCGTTTAACAGCACATTGTGTGTCATCACATCTATGGCCAGGGATTGATGTTGCAAACAGTTTGAAGCCTGTGACAAAATTATCAAATTGTGATAAAGCCAAGTAGCCAACCAACAAAGTCTATTCAAATAAATGACTTACCGAGATCATCCTCTAATGGCCTTGAGGTCTCAGGAGATACAACTCTTGCTGGTTTCTCTGAAATAATGCTGATTTACAAAAATGTGTTACATGCATGGGTTTATGATAAGAACGTGTGTCAATTACGGTGAGATAAACATTGATCAAACCAAATTACCCATCAAGCATATGTTCCAGCTTTTTGGCGACATGTGCACGGAACTCTGGGGTCACCTGTAGCTCATTACAGTCGTGTTGATGGTCGGACACAAATAACCTGTTGGGACAGCCCATTGTTATTATACATTATTCCCGTCATTATCTAGACTACAAAAAGGTTAGCATAATGCAAACTTTCAGAAATGGATGCTCGTTGCAGCTGGATGATTAGCAGATCTGCATAGATCAAACGACAGTATGCAGTTTTTGTCATTCTGTGCATGCACTACGCAATACGAATAAATTTTTTAAAAAAAAAACAATAAAAAAAAAACATTAGAGCTAGGTGTAGAAGTAAATGTAGGTCATCTCGGTTCAAGCTATTTCTATGCTATACCAAGCAGTCCAATTTGCGGTCAAACGGCTTTTCAAAAAACAGCTAGGGGACAAGAAGTAGCTCTAGACATGACAGTATATTGTTTTCGTGCTGGATACAACTGTGCGCATATAGTATGCAATACACAAAACTATTAGCTCTAATAGGCGACACGTTACCTTACCGACGCGTTGGTTTTGGTTCTGGGTGGTAGTTCGCTTCATCTTAAACAAACAAAAATAGGCCCATTAATAGTTGTGTAATTCGTAGGGATTGTTTCTGTGCACAAATTCAACCTGGTGGTATCCAACATTGTATTAGCCATTTGTTAATGGGTGTACGTATTTACAGGGGTTGCTCTTATCGTAAAAGTAGTCGACCAGTATCTTTATCACGGTTTGTCATGGACAAAACTCCGAAACGTGAATATACCTTTCTTAGTACCATCCCCAGTCCAAACGGCTTCTTTAAATTTCTCCAGATCTTCATCTTCAGTACTACTTGATACAACAGCCTCATCAAATGCTTTCTTATCGGAAGCATCCATTATGAACACGTGGGGACTTTGCCTCGGCGCAATGATTCCTGGGTAATGGTGTCTGTCCTGTTGTAGAGGCACATTTATTCAACCAACAGAAAACAATCTAGCTGTACACTTTTTAGTAAGCCTAAAAATCACCCGACCCGAACGAATAAGTGTTGAAAAACAAACAGACAAGACCTGAGGAGTTAGAACCCAACATATATTCATGTAATTTGAAATTCCAAATGCATGGTTATCAATCTCTCTTGAAGGTAATATTGACTGAATGTCTCAAAATAGACAAATTACAAAAACTCAGGCAAGGGATACAAACTTTAACCAATCTACAGTATACCTTAACTTACTTGTCCATTCTGAGTAGTGATTTTGTTAGCCCAGAATATTGCCCATCACCATAAACCACCATGACCACTATATTGCATGTATGGACTAAAAGTGTTGCAATGTGTGCTGAATAGTTTGTCCTTCAATCACAATAAATAGACATTGAAAACTAAATGTCAAGGGATATTCCAAAGTCATTGAAAAAGGCATATAGTAATTAAATTGACATTTGTTTTCAAAAGGCAATATTAAAATACATATTTCATAGGTAACGGAAAACATGACAAGAGAAGCCGAAGAAAGCAGTGTTCAGCTTCTTGGTTGAGGTGCAGGCTGTGTCACACAGGTGAGTTAACACAGCACAGTGTGGAACACAAGGCACAGGAAGCTCAGGCTATGGTGGAGAGAAAGGCTCAAGTAAAAGGATCAACAATTCAAAGTCAATCAATATTATACACATACGCAGGTGAATGGAAAATATAATAGTAATGCTAATGAAAAAAACTAATAGTCATGCTAATGAACTGCACTCCACGTCTATGCTTGCCAATACTGTAATACTCCCTGGCCCAAGCTTGCATTCTAACATTTGGGATTAACAATTTCCATGCACAAAAAGTAGTGTCAAATGAACGTACAGCGCGAATCAATCTACAGACATGTTTAACTGAAGTATATAAAACAAATCTAGACTACTTCCTGAAACTTATAGAACAAGTTAAAAAAGCAGTAACGTTAAAAACACAACAACCCAACAGAGCAAAGACTATTTTTTCATAATCAAATCCCGTAGAAAAATATGTTTTTTTTATGATGGGTCCAGAAGAAAACAGTGCTGTAGTGTCAACACATGATGAACATCTTATGAAGCCAGGGTTGGTGTCATTTCTAAATGGTGTTTCCGATGTATGTGTCAAGAAAGAACACTTTTCCCCTATCTCTGTGGAATGCATATCCTCAAACAATGTCATCAATGCACAAGTTCTTGTCCCTTGGTGACAAATGGCCTTACTGAAACCCGTTGTAGGCATAGTCCGCCTTGTTGTGCATTATAAGTTTGTTGTCCACAAAGTAGAAGCTGTCTGATCTGGTTTCATACGGGTGCTCAACCATGAGGCGTACTGGGCCGTTTGGAAAAGAGGAGGGAGGAAAAATGTATTAGCGAAAATAAAATGTTTAAATGCAGAATAACGTAGGCAAAATTCGTAGGCAAAAAAAAAGAAAACTCACTGAGGTCCTCTGGAAGCTGGGGGAACTCGTAGATGTGCTCGCATGTATTGCAGCTGTTGGGAATGCAGAATCCGAAGTCAAAGTCAAAGTTCTTGAGGAGGCGCCCTTGGAAATAATGCCGCTCTATCATACGGAAGCTGTTAATAGGACTGTTCCCAACTGTAAACTCAACACTGAATTTTTAGAGGAAAAAGGGAGGGGACAACATTGTTAAACCTACAGAAACATATTTGCATTATGTGTAAATAATGACTTTGGTTTCAATTTCTTAAAAGAGCTTTTCGTCACTTACGTTGCACCAACAGTGCGAAGTTTAAGGAAGGCTGGTGTAAATTGATACCGGACAAAGCGGCCAGCACTGGTGTCCAAGTCCCCAACCACATCTTCATGCTCCAATGGGTCTTTTTGAACACGTACAGTAAAACAGAGAATGTCAAATGTGCTGGGTGGATAGTTGTGTTTTCGGATCATCATTCAATGAATAATGACGTGGGCTCGTAAATCAAATATGTAATGCATTTAGTAGGTTGATCAGTAACTTTACTTCAAATTGTCAGGTGACCCGAAGCAGTTCTGTGAAGAATCATCAACTGGATAGTGAGACTTACCACAGTTTGGTGGCTTTGCAATCTCAAACAGCACGGTCCCAGTTTCCAGGTCTCTGATTTTGAATCGTGTAAAGTCAACGTTGTACACATTGTCTTCGGGTTTACATAAATAGTCTGCAATGTCAAAAACATGTTACAACATAGTTAGATAGTTGGACATACGCAAATACGGATTGTATAAATAATATTTATAAATACATACCCTCGGTAACCTCACGAAGACCCAGGACGTGATCCGGTGATATATCTTTCCCTAACGCCCTTAGTTCATCCTCTGTTATAAGAGGATATTTATCTGTTTGATTGCGTCGGGATATTAGTTTTTTTAGCATCCCGCCTGCTGACTTTCGATCCATGGAGTTTGGAGCTGGGCTAATAGCAGTGTCTGGCTGTCCTTTGATTGTGTGCGCAGTTTTCTTTCTAGATCCGTTCATATCGGTAGTTAATTGTATTTAGTGAGAAAAGTACGTTATTTGCTTGTAGCCAAACTTGCTAGTGATTTCAAGATGGCGCAGATGTGTGTGGAGGACACAAAAGTTAGATTGTGATTGGCTGTGAACGCTGCCGGTCGTCATAGTTACCTAAGAGGTACACTTCATTTGAATACGGTGTGTAACCGATTACTAGTGGTTTCGTTGTTTTTATTGTTTCACCTTGACCCAAATGGAAGATGTGTGATGATGATCACTCATCCTACTTTGCTGCAACACACACATTTACAGTCACATTGAAATTAGAGGTAAGAGAAGCCGTTTAAATCATTATTTTCCTTGGAAATGGGTTCTTGGTGTAAAATAATCTAATGTTGATACTATCAAATAGTGATTACACACACACACACACACACACACACACACACACACACACACACACACACACACACACACACACACATATATATATATATATATATATATATATATATATATATATATATATATATATATATATATATATATATATATATTCTATTGAATTACTGTATGTATTAAATTAAAATGGAATAAACATTTTGTCTATTATTACGATAACATGAGTAGGCCTATGGTCATGAATGTGTACGGTGAACTGCTTGTAAACTATAAATATTTATTGAACTGTTCATTATTTGAAATAAGTAACGCTAACTGTAAGGGTTTAACTATTTGTTTAACTTATTTGAATAACTTGCACGTCTGCATCTGCGATAACCGATTGTACATCGATATTTAGTCATCAACCCACCAATACTGTACTTAGGGAACCCAGCAGGATGTCGGCAGGTTTGGGGGAAATATTTTTGCTCAACACCGGACGTTTACGCTGTAGAAGTTGGGATGGTGCGAGTGAAGTCAAGGTAAACGTATCTCCAGTCCTCGGAATGTGTATTCAGGTTTAGGTTTCTCTATAATAGTGATTGTCCCTTTGTCTACAGATATTTGCTGTGTGAAATTAACGTCTCCGACCAATCTAAACGATTGTTGATGGACGACAGAGCGATCGGCGCGGCAGTAAAAGATGCCGTGGCGAGCGCACACGGTGACTATGGAGCTGCACAATGCGGCATTGGATTCTCTGGTAATTCTGACTCGGAAGCGGTCTATATCTTGCTTTCTGATTAATTATGGCCTCATAGTGGGGACCACCTTGTCTTGGAACTATTTTGCATAGTGGCATGCTCGTAAGAATGACTAATCATTAGTAATCATTGACAATTGTCTCATGTTTCTCCAGTCAAATATGTGAACGCACACACTGGCATAATGTTTCTGCGCTGCCCCAAAAGTTCTTACCGGCTCATCTGGTCTGCGCTGCCTTTCATTACAAGCGTGGAAAAGCGAGGAGAGAGAATCCCTTGTTTTCTCAACTGTTTACATGTTGGAGGTAAGGTTTTGTATTGCCCCCCGCTATGGTAGAATACTGGCCTGAAATTACCAGACCAAGTCCCAAATGCTTTAGAAATAGTTTGGAAATTCGGTTTATTTTCCATTTCCAAGGGGAGTTATCAATGAGCAAAGACCAAAATCCATCTCAATTGGAAATACCTAAAACCAATTAGGCCAACAAAATGTGTGACACATTAGCGACAGTCTTCTTGGTTGTTGCCTTAATGGTGCTCCCTATGTATTAATCATGCCCCATAAGAATTGAACAGTTGTGATTGGCTGGTTATTGTTAATGGAGCAAACAGCTATATCTAGCCTTATCATCATCATCATCATCATCATCATCATCATCTCATATTTGGTGTTTGTTTTTATGCATGCACTTAACTGCATAGTTGTATGAGATTGTCTCTGGTCATACAAGGTCAGTTACAAAACCAATCACCTGTTCCTCCTTGTTTCCCAATATCTGAGTATGTGGACATGACAAACCTTAGACACATCCATACCTACAACAGAAAATACTTTATTTCTGGCACTCAACAACACAGCAAGATGACATAGTATGTATAGTTGATGTAGCCCACTATACACACTATGTCTCCATTTATGTCTGAGAAGCCTAACCCTCTCTTGGACGTGGCCATCAACATCAGCAACTGCTCAGACAGAGCTTCACACACTTTGCCCTGGTATCCCTTCCGCGAGTCCTGTCTGTGTTCCTTCATGAAAACGCAATGCATGTATTATTTCAGTAACAGTAACAAAATGGCATAGAAAAGAAAGAAAGAAAAGGGTAGTTGAGTTATAGATGAGGCGATGAAGAGAAGGAGAGTGGGAGATTCTTCATATGTCAGTTGTATAGGCCATCCTTATTTGCTTAGAAAAAAGTGCAGTTTTTTTTTCATTATTTTGCACTGTCCCGCACACCCTTCAAAATATTGAAATGGAAATTAGCTTGTACTTGATTAATTTATTAACCAGGTATTTTTTACTTTTATTATTACATATATTATAGATTTTCAGGACTAAAGAAATAATTTATTATTTCTAACCAAAGATTTCCTAAGGTAAACACTGCATTACCCAGTATGTTTTTTTTCTCCATTACCTAGGCCAGTCAACTTTTTGTAAAAAGTAAAAATCTCAAGGCTCACCTATTGTGCAAAATAGCCTTTATAACACGTGTTATCACTCATATCACGTAAAATATCTGTAAATGTGCAGTTATTTACTAATGCCAAATAAAATGTGACAGACTCATATTACTCATGAAATATGTACAAAATATTTAAAAAATGTATTCGAAAATTTATCAAATTAGGCTTCTTTAAAGCAGCAACACACCCATTTAAACCAGACAGGTCACAAAATTAAAAATGAGGCAAGAATTAAAGAAATGTTTTTAGGTATATAGTTTGCCTCTGTATTATGAATAGAGTCCATACAAAATACTGATAAACTAAATGTATGGTTGTCATAAAATCCCACGGCACACCTGGACTTGCCTCACGGCACACTGGTGTGCCGCAGCATACCGTTTGGGAACCAATGACCTAGGCAACAGTAAACAAATGTCTAGGATGGTTGGTGTTTATGGTACAGTAGGTGGTTTTGGCTTTTAGACACACATCCATATTCTAGATGGATGGGGATGCTTGGCTGGCTTGTGGTTTGATTGAGATGGATTTTGAAAGTCGAGAAAGTGAGATTATGTAAACAAAGGAAGAGGTATGGGCTGGCCAGCATTTTTTTTAGTATACATTTATTTTTAGAAGACCTCAGTTATAGGTTGTGATTTAATGATTACATTATTGAAAACACTATTGATCAGCATTGACTACATATATGTGTGGGTGGCAGTAGCTCAGTGGGTAGAGTGGGTGGACAGAGCGGGTTGTCCACTAACCGGAGGGTCGGTGGTTCGATGCCCTTGATCCCCCTCCTCCAAGTGTCCAAAAATCGAACCCCATAAATGTACTGATTGTAAGTCGCTTTGGACAAAAAATGCCCCCTTTAATTAATTTAGATATGTCCAGGTTATTTTAAGCGAAGAGCTAGTAGAAATGTTACACCTTGTGACATCAATGGAAAAGAGTTTCATGCACATTGGAGTTATACATATGAGCCAAGGCTGTAACAGAAAAGTCTCAACGCTGAAAAGAACTGCCAACAATACGAACAGCAGTGCAAACAAGAGAGCTGGCAGTAGAGGGCACTGTAAAGAAAAGGACATCATAAAACATTTCAAAGACCAAGTTTCCATGATTAACCAAATCATTTGTTCTAAGTTTTACTTTTGAAATGTTTTTTTTTCTCCCTCAAATTCTTATTTTTGTTTGACATTCAAGAAAATGTTCATGATTATGTTGACACAAATCTGATTCCATACCAATATAGTTCCACTTTGCAACTCTATGGCAGATAAATGTAGGGTGCTCTCTTCTGCTCTCTTTATTTACAACTCTTGAAACTCAAAACAGCAGCTTTAAGATGGATTTAGAGTGTTGATTCAGGAGTGTAATTGAGCCTTTACCAGGTAAAGCTGGTAAAGCTTTACCCCATTTTTTTCAGGAACTAATGTTTTTAATTTCTCTGAAGGAACAATCAGAACATGCCAGAAGTTCCTGGTTCGATACAATACCCAGCAGCTCCATCGAATGCTCCCTAAATGTAAAACCCAAGGTAAGGTCACCGAATGTAGCTCTTTTACCGTTCTAACCTACTACTAAACCTAGTAGTAATTTGCTGTTCAGTATTCTATTGATGTTAATCACTTGCTGTGCTTTTGAATTGACTTGCAGAAGAGAAAGCTCAGGTTCATCGTGCCATACTATGCTGTTCCTCACATATGCTCAAAGGAAAAGAAGAGAATGAAGAAGAGAATGACTGACTTCATTACTTATTGTTATTAACTACGTTGTTAATAATGCTACATGCAGATTGTGTGAATTATGTTACACTATAGACAAAAGGACAGTTTATTCCTTTTAAGTGGTTCGGGGGAACTGAGAAATGAAATAAATACTGCACCAGATATGTTGTCATGTTTGGTTTTATGTATCTATTATATCCCCAGCCTTGCTGTTTACTACCACAGCTATTCTATTAAATCTGGAGTATTAACTGGGTTGTATTGTAGCTATGTATATTTTAGTAACAACTTTATTACATATGTTTTTATTTTTCTCAAATTCCTTGCTGAAATAATGCAATATATATATATATATATTTTTTTTTTTTATGCAATGTTATTTAATTCGTCTTTCATGTTTTATTTCATATTTCCCCAAGACATAACTGTCTTGGTATATAAAACAATGAGAAAAGAACCCATCTAGAATTATGTATTGTCAATTAAAATGGAACAAACATTTTGTCTATTACGTTAACATGAGTAGGCCTATGGTCATGAATGTGTACAGTGAAGGGTGAACTGCTTGTAAACTAGAAACTGCTTGTAAACTATAAATATTTATTGAATTGTTCATTATTTAAAATAAGTAAAGCCATGGTTTAACTATTTGAAAAACTTGTCTAGCATGTCTGCATCTGCGATAACCGATTGTGCATCGATATTTAGTCATCACCCCACCAATACATTTTCTGCTATATCAAATCCCCCTTTTAATACTGTACTTAGGGAACCCAGCAGGATTCTATGAGTACTACATTTCCCACAATTCTAACTGATCTCGTACACCATCCGGATCTCATGCTTTCTTGTCTGGCGACCCGTCGCCATTAGTGCAAGATCGTAGTTGCCAACGTGTTTTTTTTTTTTTAAGGAAAACGTTTAATTCATACGTTTTCCTGATTTTGGAAACCGTCCAACGCCTTGCTTGCACAAAGCGTTATTCCAAACAACGAAAGAGCGATTATTTGGGGGTATTGGCCCCGCGTCGTGCGTTTTCGTTCAACCCCTCTTAAGCTGCCATAGTACTTGAGACGCCGCACTCGTCTCTTCTTTCTCTCTGGTTGTTTTGTTGTCAATATGTCGCCGTGATGGGGTCTCCGTGTTTGAAAGAAATGAACAAGGGCCTTTGTCGCCTTACCTGCTCTTATCCCAGTCCGCTTTCATCTCGTATTTTTTCGTTTGATGCTAGAGAGCTCAGCGGCTCTCTGCCCGGAGATCGGCCTCAAACCACCTCACTTCAGGGACACGAACATGGAGAAAAATTCCAGCAGCAACAAGATTCCTCCTCGTTCAAGTTCTACTGGACCAGCGCCTGGCGAATCTAAACCAAAAACAGGTTAAGATGTGTTTTATATTACACTAAACACGACTGTCAAACATGTTTAGCACATGCAATCAGCCATGTCGATCTCGGGAGGCCCTCATGGGCCTAGAAGTAGCGCGTTGTTTGTTTACACGATTAGCATGACGTATGCGTTGCCGTTGTTACCCCAATTTGTATTTATAGTTTTGAATGATGGAATTTGAACTCGAGCAATATCATTTTTATTTAATTATGCAAGCCAGATGCAATGCCATCCACTTTTTTATTGTTAAATTAACGCATTTTACTTACTTTGCTTTAATTAATGTGGATAACATTTTTTACGAACCGGTGAGTCCTATATTATTAACCGTGCTTTCCTTTCTTGACTTCACACTTGCGTTTGAAGTGCAGTTATGTAAGTATTTATACAGTACATGATGTTTCTTTCAGATGGTAAGAATAATGGAGGCTCCAAGCGTTACAATCGGAAGCGCGAGCCAACTCTGGCTAAAAGTGATAGCTTTCCGGGCCCACGTCGCACCAATTCACAGAAAAGCAAGAATTTTGACAAGAGACCCCTCCAGAGAGGCGCAGGTAGACAATATGGCGCTACAGGTGGAGGACGACGTGAGGAGGTAATGTCAAAAAACACGCCTCGTTTCCAGGCGCTCTCATCTAAACGTCAGTGATGTTGTTCGTGTTTCATGCTTGTCGTTAGTCAACATCGTTCCATTTTCCCCTTTCTATTCTCCAGGTAGCCGAGACGCGCCGGGCTGAGTTTAGCCCGGCTCAATTTGCTGGACCTAAAAAGATAAGCTTGAACCACCTGCTCAACTTCACCTTTGAACCCCGTGGGGGTAATGGTGGCACTGGAGAAGGGGGGCATTCGTGCTGGGGCCGCCGCAACAAGTGGGGGCACAAGCACAAGCCCTTCAACAAGGAGCTTTTCCTGCAGGCCAAGTAAGGTTTTCGATCACACCAGGCAATGATCACCATGTTATTACTAGATGTTGCATTCGTCTACTCGTCGAATGTGGAATTGTCCCTGAGCATGCTAACATGCTACTGCTAATTGGTAAGCAAGCAGGCAAACTAGGTCCTTGGCCCAGGGAGTGTGTAACATTTCAACTGCTCCAGCTTAAAATAGCGTGGACATCTGTTTGTGATTGGATGATACTGGCTCATTTGAATATCTTAATTTGAGCACTCAGCCATTTTGTACTTATTCAAAAAATCTAAAACGTCTTAAGGTTGGGCATTGATTAAGGGGCATGTCTAACGAATTTTAGGTTATTTAGGTGAAAAACAAATTTTAAACATTCAACCTACAGAAAAATACGGATGTCATGGGTCATTGAGGCAAACATATTAATGTCAAATAAGGACAGGATTTCTAGTTTCAGAATTATTTTTCAAAAGGGGCAGAGGGGACTGATTTTATTTGACTTTGACCATGAGTTATAGCGCCCCCTGTTGTCAAAGTGGTACTCAACTTGCTGCTTGTGTACCCATTTTTAATTCTTCATTTGTTTGACTTATCAACACAAAACTTTCCATATCATCCAAGGGGGATGACTGACATTTAGAAACTAAATGTACCTCTTGATCAGGACGTTCTAATATTTGTGAGCATTTAGCAGACATTTTTGTCCAAAGCAACTTACAATCAGTACATAAGTGGAGCTGGAGGAGGGGGATCGAACCGCCTACCTATGGTTAATGGACGACCCGCTCTATCTTACCACTCTATCCACTGAGCTACTGCCGCCCCTTGTGTGGATTTTTTTTTTTTAAATAAAATTAAATGTGTCCTTTTGTATTAAGGTTTTCTGAATATTTCAAGGTACAGAAAAAATCGACCCTTACATACCTTTTGGGTCCTTGAGGCAAAAAGATTAAGCATGTCAACTAAGGCCCATACGCCAGGTTTCAGATCATTTTGGCCGACAGGGCTGGGCCGGGGCTGTTTAGGGCCCCTGGGGTTAAAGTTAAACTCCCACATGTTCACGTTGGGTTTGTTGATTTTTTTTTTTTAAAGTGTGGCACCGTTCTTTTTCCATGATAATCATTCAAATTTAAATATTTCAATTCAATATTTTTACTCCAGAAGAAAAAGTGCATTGCACTGATGTATGTCCAATGAGTTGGGATTGGTTTGGTGTTGATACTTAAACCCTGGGAGAGACGGCTCCCAAGAGATGAGGTGGAAGATCGGGTTGGATGATATTTCCAATTTCCAATCTATCAACTACAAGGAAAATACTTGGTTGTGAACAAACATTTATAGAGGGGATGATTTTATTAAAAATGTAAAAAAATATATTTTGTAGCCCTGTCACCTATCAAACACAGGCTCAGTTTTTAAGGTCAGTGTGTTTGTGAGCGGTTGACAATATCACAACATCATGTTCCATTTAAATGTAAAGGGACATTTAGCAGACACTTTTGTCCAAAGCGACTTACAATCAGTACATTTGTGGGCTTCGACATGAGGACAGTTGGAGGAGGAGGATCAAGGGGATCGAACCACCAACCCTACGGTTAGTGGACAACCCGCTCTGTCCACCCGCTCTACCGACTGAGCTGCTGTCGCCCCGTTTAACATTTTTATTGTATCACAGTCCACATCATATCCATAGCAGTTACCACTCATGGAGTGCAGAAAGATTTGGTGAGCAGGTATATGGAGATGCATGATGTCAGATCATGGAATAAAGACGGGTGAAACAGGTTTAGTATATTACTTTTAAAACACATTTGTCTGCAAAGGACTGGATATTTTCCCTGTCCCGCTTTGCCGAAAGTGCAAAGGGAAGAGTATTAACTCTTATGTTTATCAAACTTCTTTTACATCCCTGCGTATGCACACATTGAACAAAGCAGGACAAAATATCTGTGGTTTCACAGTCATGAGCATCTTGAGCATAACTTTTTGACATTCAGAGTCGTGTGCGCTCTGTTTATAGAGTAAGTTCTTATTTAAAAATGAGTTAAAATCCCCTTAATATCGGCGTCGGAAAAACTAATTGTTGATCATCTCTTCAGTATACGGTTGAATCGCAAATTGAAACGAGCCTTTGGGAAGAATAATAAAACTAATTGGTAGAATAACAATAGTGTGGCTTGCTTTGCAACCACACTAATAAAGTCAATTTCACTGATTCCACCATTCACCAAGTAGTCCCCTTAAATGGTATTCCATTTCCTGACATACCAGGTGTCAGTATCGGAGGATACTTCCAATACGAGTGTTCTTTAGGAAAACTGAACAATTCAATTTTTTTGATACATGGAGTATTGTAAAGTTTTGTAATGGCTAGGATTTGTTGACAGTTTTCAATATCAATACTTTTACAGTATTGGCTAAGAATACTTTATGTTCAATAGAGTTGTCATTAACTTTGAAATATGACCTGAATGGTTTTTTTTTTTTTGTACTTAAATAAATAAAACCTGTTTCTCTCTCCAGTTGCCAGTTCTTGGTGACTGATGACCAGGACTACAAGGCTCATTTCACTGATCCAGACACTTTAGTTAACTGGGACTGTGTGCAGCAAGTGGTGAGTCTTCCCTTTCTCTCCCCCAGGGACACACGCTCTCTCTCAACCTTTGAAAAAAATGCTTCTGCTGGTCTGTACAACACATGCTTTTCCCACACAAGGAAATGATGGGAAGTGTACCAATACTCTATGCCACTCGCCATCACTTGCTAAATCTTTTGATCTCCCCACTGTCCCAATGTGTGTATAGTAGGCTAGCAAAGACTAAAACAGCTCCCAAAGTTAATCAAGTTTCAATCAATAGACTCAAACCCAGATCACAGCAAAAGGAAAAAGTAGATGGATGGTTACTATAACGTTAACTTGAAGGTGTGGTTGCTGATTTATTTGAACACTGTTGTGGCACAATTTGTCTACCCTTTTTTCCTCCGCACTTGCTCAGTTGAGCTTATAGGACTTGATATTACAATCCCTCATTTGATCAGCACTTGGTGATGAGTTGGCTAGGGGTAGTTGCTTCACTGGGGTCTTCAGGTGGGCAGAGATATGTGCAGAGAGAGAGAGAGCGAGAGAGAGAGAGCCCCTCAGCATTTACCCCCTGATGGTCACTTTGCAGCCCAGTTGGGGTCCTTCCTCTTGATCCACAGCCAGCTGCTGCCTCGCTCAGCAGCCTCTGACAAGGATCTGATGGCTTGTCGAAAGGCCTGTCCTCGCACTCCCATCCCCTTCAGAAGCTTGACTGTGGACGTGGCAGCAAAGCCTCTGCATCCGACCTCAACAGGAAGCACATGGGCTCACCAGCCATGTTGTTCTGCCTCTGCTGCTATGTCTGAGTACTTCAGGCGTTTGCGTTCATATGCTTCACTTCAGTCAGTTCTACAATGAAAAGCGATTTCTACAAGGTTTACCACAAGCCCAGGTCTGGCCTGAGATTAGTTGTGATGATCTCAGGCGGAAAGATGAGCTTCTGGTCTAGATCAACCTGCATTTTCCAATCCCGGGCATTGTCCAGGAAGGTCGCTTCCACTCTAGCAGATGTTTTTGCTTGGAGTTGTCCTGCTCTTATGAAAGGGGTGGTGTTCGGATATCCGGATGGTGAGGGAGGAAGGGCGTTGTTGGTAGATCTTCCTTCCAGAGTGATCGCCAGTTGTCGTAGGACATGGTTGTGTCTCCAGGTGTAGCGGCCTTGGGACAAACTGGTTTTGCAGCCGGTGAGAATGTGCCTGAGTGTTGCAGGGGTTTGGCAGAGAGCACATGTTGGATCCTCTCCGAGCCACTGGTTTAGGTTCTTGGGTGAGGGAAGAACATCGTAGGTGGCTCTGATGATGAAGCTGAGTCGGCTTCCTTCCATCTCCCAAAGATCCCTCCATGTGAGCTTACGATGTTCCAGGTTTTCCCAGCTAGTCCATTGGCCTTGTTTGGACTGCGAGACTGCCTTTGGACATCTTGCTGCCTCTTCCTGCTGTTGGACCTCAGCCACCACCAGCTTTCTCCTCTGGGTTGATGTTGCCTTGTGCCATGTGGGTTGGCTTGATCGGAGTCCAAACCCACCTCTTCCATGCTGTGCCTGTCCTACAATGTCTCCATGTCTGAGAGCAGATTTTGCTTGCTCTGCAGCCTCAGTTGGGATCCATTTCCTGCCAGTTGCCAGTATAGGGGCAGCCACTCGGATCGCGTCATCTTGAGACTCTGTCAGGGTGATGTAATTTGCATGCACTACTGCTCCGTATTTATTGTACATTGTATATATTTATAGTTATTTGACTTATATTTTTAATACTGCTTTTCTCTTGCACCAATTGCACCAAGTCAAATTCCTTGTAGGTGCAAACCTACTTGGCAATAAACTTGTTTCTGATTCTGATTAATGGCGAACAATTCTGCATTTGGCATAGTTATTTTTAGACAATTAGGCTATGCAGAATCTTTTCACTTACGCACAGAATCTGCTATTTTTTGCCAGCACGCCTCCCTAGCCTTATTATGGGCAACAGTATTGCCCCTTGCCGTTATTTTCTTTTTAAACTCCTCGTATGAGTTAATAACGACTACTTGCTCCTCCTGAGTGAAGTACATAGCCCCTTTTCGCTCCGTCCGATCCATTGCGTCATGGTGAATAACGTTGGATTACGCCCCTTTTACGGGAACACGCATTGAAACTAAAGCGGAAAACCTGGCTTGACAAATCAAATCGTAAGTGAGCTTCGTGGAACTGTTTAACTTTGATTGCGAGTTTCGTATTTGTTGATCCAGGTTATCCAAAGAAAGCTCGGGTATGTTCATCGAGGTTTGTAGTACACCCCCCAGGTCTTGGAAGTAGTTTTTGACAAGGTTTGTGTTGTTATTTGGGATGTGGAAGAATTTGAAGGCTGTCCAGATGAGGGAATGAGAGACAGATCCAAAAGCATTGGCTAGGTCCAGGAATAAGACCCTTTTGGCGGATTGGAGTTGGTGCCATATCATGCTTGTGTGTTCTAAGCACCCTGAGAAACCGGGTATTCCCGCTTTCTGGACTGATGTGTCAATCAAGTTGTTTTGTTTCAGGTAGGTTGTCATCCTTTGAGCAACAAAGCTAAAGAAGACCTTCCCTTCGACATTCAACAGATTGATCTGTCGGAATTGGTCGATGTTTGAGGCATCCTTCTCCTTGGGGATTACCACTCCCCCCACTCTTCGACAAGCTTTTGGGATGGTCTGTGTCTTCCATGCCACCTTCATTTGTCTCCACAAAAAGCGCAAGCCGCCTGGGGAATTTTTATACAGCCGGTATGGAACTCCATTCGGTCCTGGAGCTGAAGCTGCCCTTGCCTTCCTTACTGCTTTCTCAACCTCACTCCATCTTGGGGGACTGTCGTCCAGCTGGTGTTCTGGTTGAGGCAGTGGTGGCATGTCTGGTGGTAATTTCCTGTTCCTTCTGTTTTGTGGCTGTCTGTGTGAGTCATTTTCATGTGGTCTTCCAATTCCCTCTTTGGCACCTTCAGTGACCCGCTCTTTTCCTTTGAAGAGTCCTCTCACAAATCTGAAGGGATCCTTATAGAAGGATGTTCTTGCCCTCTCTTTCCTCTTGCGCCGGAGCCCGAGATTTTCAGGTCTGCTTGCAGGAGGGCGATGCCTGCTTTTTCCTCCTGTGAGGATCTCTTCCACTGCTTCAAGTCCCTTCTCTCCCTTACAAGAGATTCAATTTGTTGCTGCCTTCTGGACTTGGGAAGGTTTGTTGGTGTCACCTGCTTTTGTCCTATCTTTTGCGTTCCGAACCTTTCTGCTCCGTAGGAGTAGATCAGATCACCCGTTTTCTCCAGTATCTTCTCCACTGTTCTTTTGATTTGATTGTTGCCCACTCTTTCTTGCTGTTGGACTTAGGCCACTTCACTTGAGGTCTGTGGCCTTGGATGTTTTTCCCCAAATGATGCAATTGTCTTGGTTCCAGGTTCTCCGATGTTGAGCTTGAATTACTGTCAGTCACTGGGGTACTGATGCTCGGTGGACTGTGGGTTAAATCCTGTCGCTGAGCTTCACTCGCCTGACTTGACCTTTTTCTTAAAAGATAATGATCAATGCGAGGTCCCGGACCCAGTTTCTTCAAGCACTTCATCCGCCCTTGGTGTATTTTTAGACCTCTGATGGTTGTTACCTTGGACCAGCCACAGGTGCATACTTGGAGCTCTTGTCCTTCAGCGGATGTTGCTTGTTTTGTGCTGATTTTCTGATTCGTCGTGTTCATTCCAAGGTCATTTACCGGGTTGTCAGCCGATGAGTCGCAAGATATTCATGCCTGATTGCATTGCTAAGCTGTATATATCGGAAGCCTGTCTTCTTCAAAGGGTAAAAGAGGCATACACTTCTTCACTGTTCACTTAACAGGCATTCAGTTATTTTATCTTGCATTTTGAGTGAAGACTGCTTTGGAAGGGCGCATGAGCCCGGACAGAAACACAGATGTGATGAAAACATTGATAAAATTACTTGGGACACTACTTTCAATGACAATCAATAGAATCAATAGAACAATCAATCATGTGACTTTGTGTGTTTTTTCAAACCACAACTTTCATTTGATCAAATCGCAAAAAAATCTGGCCAGGGTAGATTTTATTTAGTATGAATGGCAAAGTTGGTGCACGGGAGACTACAAAATTGACTCATAGTTGTGTTATTTCCATAGCGCATCTACAGCCATGAGGTGCCCTCCTGCCCCATCTGCCTGTACCCTCCAGTGGCTGCTCACATCACCCGCTGTGGACACATCTTTTGCTGGCCTTGCATGCTCCACTACTTGTCCCTGGCTGACAAGAGCTGGTCCACGTGTCCCATCTGCTACGAGGCCGTGCACCCCATTGACCTCAAGAGGTGAGATTATGAATCATTTTCAAAGTCAGTACATTTGTGGGGTTCAGCATGTGGACAGTTGGAGGTGGGGATCGAACCACCAACCCTCCGGTTAGTGGACGACCCGCTCTACTGCCACCTTGTTTTAACTGTGCCTCTGACATATAATGGTGTCAGTGCACTTGGGTTGCATTAAGAACATATCTTGCTTTAATCCTAACTTCTGTGCAATTGACTACCATATATAAAATAGTTAGAGAATAATACTATTTTGCTTTATAATTTACCATTTAAAAAGTTTGGTGCAATGCCAAACTGTTTAAATGGCTCTCAGCCAAGTAAGTGTCTACATAAAATATTTATAATACATTTTTATATTTCATGTATTTACCCCCTTCTATCAAATTGTTTTCAAATGTCATGAAAGCATTTAAAATACATTTTAAAATATGTAATGAGAGATCAATTGCTATTTTCTTTCTTTAGTGTGGTTGCTATGGAGACCAGGCAGTATGCTGTTGGTGACCTCATCAGAATGCGTCTGATGCGGAGAGAGAAGGGGGCCCTGGTGGCGCTGCCCAGCTCCCGCTGGGTGAAGGTGGAGGAACCCGTCCGCTTTGAAGGTGAGGCCAGTCAGCCAGCATGGCTCAGTATTGTGACCACTTCTCACATGGATGTATGGATAACTTGTCCTAAATGTTTTATATATGTGGCGGCAGTAGCTCAGTGGCAGCAACTCGGTGGATAGAGCCGGTCGTCCCCTAACCAGAGGGTTGGCGGTTCGATTCCCTCCTCCAACTGCCCACATGTGAAACAAATGTACTGAATGTATTTTGCTTTGGAAATAAGGGTCTGCTATATGCCCTGAAATTTAAACTGTAAATGTGAATATATATTAAATACAAAAAATATATATCAGGCTTCACGCAAAACAATCTAATTGCGGCACTGCGCTATCATGCTCCTTTCTAACATTTGAAAACAGGGATGTTGCAACGCGGACATTAGTCCTACAAGTCTTTATTTTCCTGTGCTGTGTGGAGGAAGTCAGTGGATTCCACATCGATCCTTAGTCCCAGTCTGATAGGAGATGTAACAACCTTCTACCTGTGGTTTAATATGCATTGGCCTTAACGATCTGAAATATTCACACTTGTGTTGTGCTCAGCACAACTTAAGTGTGATGTTATGCTCATTTGATCACTTTCTAAATGTTTAGCTGACCAATAAGGTTACTTATTCAGACCTACCTGTGGTATAATACATCGTCATTTAATAGATGATTCAAGACATTTTTAAGGAGAGTTGACATGACAAAGTAGTCATGACATTCTGTTTAGTGTCATGTACAAATAGCTTGATTCTGAACTAGAATTATAGCAATTTATTTTATATGCAATTTCTTTCCTTTTGGGAATCTTTACTACTTGGCATGAGAATAATTGAGTAAAAGAGAGTATGACTCCTTTTGCAGTTTGCAGCTATTTTATTTGAAAAGGAGATTAATTTATGTATTTTCCCGGTATGTTTCCTTCCTTCCTAGACCCGGATTTGAGCCAATACTCAAAGCTGCTGCTGGCCTCTCCAGCCCAGGTCCTGAGCCTGTTGGCAGAGGAGAAGGCTGCTCTCCAGCTCCAGCTCAGCCAGAATGGCGATGGCCAATCCTGCTTCATCCAAAGCGCCTTGGGCCAACTGCAGGTGAGAAATCATCACCTGCAGTTGGCCTATTCATAATGATGCTGAATAAGCGCTTTTATTGTAGTCTATCAACTATTAGTAGAAAAATCTCTAAAGCTTGTACAATGTGTTTTTAATTTGTCAGATGCTGAGCCGACAGTAAGGTTGTCTTGATTTCCTCTGGTTTAGGAACGAGAAGAGGCATTGTTGAAGAGTCAGAAGACTGAAGAAAGCCTTGATCTCTCATACCTCACTCTGGTGGAAACAGTCCTTCCTGTGGATGATGTGGTCACCACCACCAGCAGCAGCACCAAGGTTTGGGTTTCTCTCCAAATTGTCATGGTCTTTTGTAGAAAATGGCTGATGGCTGCATTGAAAAGGTTGCCTAGCTCTATTCAGCTACAATATATTTGTCCAGGGCATTTGAAACCTTTTTTCTGGCACAACTTACAATAACATTAAAACTTTGAAAGTTGAAAATCTCAAGCCAGTTGGGATGCCAGCTTAATGTCCGAGGCCTAGGGCTGAAAGCCGGTGTGCCATCTTGTCTGCCTAGCCAGTGCTACAGTACACATCTGCCTTCGATGATGAGGTGGCAGAGCTCCCAGAGGATGCACCAGGAGAGGAACCCCAGCTTCTAGATGGCATGCTGGAGGGCCTGTTGGAGGAGGAGGAGGAGGAGGAGGTTGCAGTTGCAGAGGAGGCCACTGCAGATCCAGACCAGGAGCCACTGGAGGAGGAGGAGGAAATCCCCTCTGACAAAAGGGCCGAAGGTGGACATCCCACAGGCGCCGTTGCGCATGTGCCATACTACTACTTCTACCAAGGTAACGCCCACAAGCCGTCCTTGCGCAACTCATCTGTGATATATATATATTTTTTAATACTTTATTTACAGTTTTTAACTTTATAAAACTGTACAAAACATACCACAGTAGAGAAACTGTCACACATAAAAGAAAACGGAAGACAAAAAAAAGGAAATGAAAAGGAGCTGCCAGACAGTTGTAATTTTACATAAGTAGACTTACAGAAAAAAAACATAGTTGCCTTTGTTAAAGTAAAGCAAGTACCATGTGAAAGGTTGAGTCAGGTATCACACCTGACACTGGGCCAGGAAGGGTCCCCAAATTCTCTCGAATCTATTCTGTTCATTCCGTCTGTGCAAATGCAGTCTTTCCATTTGAATGACTGATAACATCTTATTTATTTATATGTTTATTTAGCAGGGACAATGCACAGCTCATTAGCAGTACCAGAGTTAGCTATAAGCTAATTTTCATCTGTAGTCCCTGGGCAGGAAACAGAGGATCTCTGTCAAAAGGAAAACCTAACACTGAAGTATAAAAAAGAAAAAGAAAAAAAACAGTAACACACAATTCTACAACAATAAAGCACAGCAACATAATACAGTAAAATCACAACATTAGGACACCACAACAATAACAGCAACAGCACAACATTAGGACACCACAACAACAGGACATCACAACATTAAGACAACAGTCTATGCATGATGGGTACATGCTTGGGTTGATTTCAGCCATGACTTCATCTTACATTTAAAAACAGCAAAGGTGTTCCACTCTCTTATCTGGCTCGGTACTGAGTTCCAAGACTTTGTGGCTCTAACTGAAAATACGGATGTGCCAAACTCAGTGGATCTGTGCTGTACTACACAGTCCCCTCTGTTGGACGTTCTAGTTCTCCTTCCATTGTCTGAGCGCAGTGACACAAACTCATTCAACGGAGGGGCGGCCAAATTGTTCATTATTTTGTCAACTAAACATACATAAGCAAGAAACAAAAAACTTTCAAAGGTCATGAGGTTATGCCTTTGAATGATTTTACAGTGGTGATATTTGAATGGCTTTTTGTCCAGTACTTTGATCTTGCTGAGCCAGTGAGCGAAGGTGGGAGGAGTTGCAGACTTCCAAGTTAAAAGAATGAGTTTCTTGGCCACCACCATCCCTAGGTGCAGAGTGACCTGCGTGTCATGCAGAAAATCAGAAGTCTCAGCCGAGCATCCAAGGATGGCCAGGTCATGGTGAGGCTGAATGGCTCTGGAGTAGGCTTTTGACAACTGTTCAAATATAGCTGACCAAAAATTGTGCAACTAGTGAACCCTCAGCAATATGACGCTTATGACATACAGGGGACACAGATGGGAACGATTTAGCTTTGTTTTGGATTAATGCAATCTGTGCAGCACCTTGTACTGAATTAACCTGTAAAGTGAGTTAATAGAACAACAATGGACCGAGACAGTGCCTCCTCCCAAAGCTCTTCAGAGTTCAAGTCTCTGGACCAAGCTTCCCTAATAAAATCAGAGGAAACTGACTTGGTAAAACAACCCACAAATTTTGATATTAACTGTTTAGAATCTGGAGGCAGCAGCAGGGTCTCAAGGAAAGGATGAGTGGTGGGGGTAGAATCAAAATGTGGCCAATTCTCTTTGACAATGTCTGACTTGGAGGTAACGAAAAAAGTGAGAATTTGGAAGACTAAATTTGTAGCTTAGCTGAGCAAATGGCCGAATGTACCCCTCTCTCTCCAGACCTCAAACACCCCATCCAACTGGGAGGCAGGAATGAATGATTTTAGTGGAACATGTATGGAGACACCAGGAACCTGGCAAGCCGCTTTTCTGTTTTAGGATACGTAAGGAGTTCTTCACGGTAAAGTTACGATTAATTAATTTCACTACTGGGGCGGTGTCAGAAAACAAAAGGGCAGGAAGTGATGACATGTCAACCGCAGCAGCTTCCAACTGTAGCCACAAAGGGTTCTCCTCAGCTTCAACACTTCCACCCTTTAAGTATGTAAGAGCCCTGGAGTTGGCTGCCCAGTAGTAGTGTTTAAAAATAGGCAGTCCAAGACCACCATTTTTGGAAGATTTTTTGAAGGTGAGCCTTGGACATCCTGTGTGATTTGTAACCCCACACAAAGGGCAGTACGATAGAATCAGGATTCTTAAAAAAAGATTCATTTAAGAATATAGGCAACTTCTGGAAAAGGTATAAAAACCTGGGTAGGCTCACCATTTTGATTGCATTTACCCGGCCGATCATAGATCTATTGATTCTGTGAAATTAAATTTAAAGAGATGCCCAGGGCTTCTAGTCAGTTTAAGCCCTAAATAGGTGAAACACTCCTTCATCACTCTAAAAGGCAATTTTGTCAGAAAGTCATCTGAGTTGGTCCGTTAAGGGCATGAACTCACTCTTCCCCCAGTTTATAGTGTAGCCAGAGACAGGGCTTGAAAACGAAATTATTTTTCAATCGTTACGCTCCGAACGGAACCGGTATATTTAACGTTTTCGTTCTTGCGTTCCGCCACCAACATATCGTTCCTGAACCGGTTCGGAACGTAAAACGGATCGGAACGTTTGTGGATGATCTGGTCCTGTTGGCTTCATCGGGCCGTGACCTTCAGCTCTCACTGGAGCGGTTTGCAGCCGAGTGTGAAGCGGCTGGGATGAGGATCAGCACCTCCAAATCCGAGGTCATGGTTCTCAAAGGGTGGAGTGCACTCTCCGGGTCGGGGAGAAGATCCTGCCTCAAGTGGAGGAGTTCAAGTATCTCGGGGTCTTGTTCACGAGTGAGGGGAGGATGGAGCGGGAGATTGACCGATGGATCAGTGCGGCGTCGGCAGTGATGTGGGCTCTGCACCGGTCCGTCGTGGTGAAGAAGGAGCTGAGCCGAAAGGCGAAGCTCTCGATTTACCGGTCAATCTACGTTCCTACCCTCACCTATGGTCACGAGCTGTGGGTAGTGACCGAAAGAACGAGATCGCGAATACAAGCGGCCGAAATGAGTTTCCTCCGCAGGGTGTCCGGGCTCTCCCTTAGCGATAGGGTGAGAAGCTCGGTCATCCGGGAGGGGCTCAGAGTAGAACCGCTGCTCCTCCGCGTCGAGAGGAGCCAGTTGCGGTGGCTCGGGCATCTAGTGAGGATGCCTCCCGGACGCCTCCCTGGGGAGGTGTTCCGGGCACGTCCCTCCGGGAGGAGGCCCCGGGGAAGACCCAGGACACGCTGGAGGGACTATGTCTCTCGGCTGGCCTGGGAACGCCTCGGGATCCCCCCGGAAGAGCTGGACGAAGTGGCTGGGGAGAGGGAAGTCTGGGTTTCCCTCCTCAGGCTGCTGCTCCCGCGACCCGACCCTGGATAAGCGGAGGAAAATGGATGGATGGATGGATGGATATAATGAAAGTTGGATGGGTTCAATGGTAGCAGCGCCCATATTAATCACCATGGCAACAATAGAAAATGTTGCATTAACTAACAAATTTAATTTTTACACTTTTTACATTCACTGAACGAAAATTATGACATTTTAAATTATAATTTCTAGAAATGTAATCAAAACCCATTTTTATCCATAACCAAAATCTTAAAATATTGCACATTCCACTGGGAATAAAACTACTGTAATCCATTTCCTTTTGGCAGACACAAACTTGACATCTGACCATTGAGAATTTGGTCTGACGAGCATATCGACGCCCTAAAAAAAAGGTGCATTTGCACCTGGCCTTTCCTATGTTTTGGTGATATCCTACTCATATACCATTCCCCAAAATGCATGATAAAGCCAGGTGTAAATGGGGTCATACATTCTAGTGCACAGGTTGTCAAAAATGTTTTTTTTTTGTTGTCCTTTATCCTGCCAGATTTGAAAAATCTAACATCCAAGCAATTGCTTGGATATTAAACCTACATTTGTACCCTTCCTAATGGTCAAATCTCTCCGCCATTGGCTGGTGGCGAGGTGGTTCATTTTGGACCTCCATCACTTGAAGATCGAAAAAACGAATGATTCTTGGACTCTGTCACTAATTCACAGTCCGTTCAAAAGCCTCACAGTGCTTTGACAACTCCATTCTCTTGCCTCCCCTGTCTGATTGGTTCAAGCTGAGGACTGCCAGCAGATGTTCCTGCACCCAGTGAATGTGCGCTGTCTCCTACGCGAGTACGGCAGCCTGGAAGCCAGTCCCGACTCAATCACAGCCAGAGTGGTGGAGATCGAAGGGCACACGGTCACTGAGGTAACATAGAAAGACAAAGAAAGTACTGTTTACTATGCCATTAAACAACTTTGAAGTATATCTTGATAGTTGATGTAAGCTGAGAGTGCCTTTAAAGAGCAGATTGTACTGTTTGTTGGCAGGAGGTGCGGCGGCGGCACCGCTACCTGTCCCACCTCCCCCTCACCTGTGAATTCAGTATCTGTGAGCTTGCCCTGCAGCCTCCCATCCTGTCTAAAGAAACCATGGACACTTTTGCCGGTCAGTCTGCTTTACACGTATCATTCATGAAAAGAGCTGTAGGCAAAACGGACTGTTTTGAGAGCTAATTTGACCTTGTTTTACCAACTTGTGGTTCTTCTTGTTAGATGACCTGGAGAAGAGGAAGCGTCTCAGGCAGAAGAAGGCCAGGGATGAGAAGCGGAGGGAGAGGCGCATCGAGATGGAGGAGAATCGGAAACAGGGGAAATGTACATTTGAGCTGCGATTCTTTGCTAGATTTTGTTTATGATGTGGGATGGGTGGGAAATGTTTTGCATTCAAGATGGAATCCAGATGTTTCAGCTGGGCCATCGTGTACTCACAAACAGTCTGACGCCCTTCAGACCCAGAGGTGCATATTGGGTTGGAGAACCTGCAGCAGTTCCCAGCGTTTGGCTCGCCTCCTAAGAAGAGCAGTCCTGTGCTCCAAGTGGACTTCACGTTGGCCCCGCCTTCACCTCTCTGCAGCAGTCCTGTGTCTGGTGAGAGCTGCATTTCCAGTCCATATAACCATTCCATGGACTGAAGGATCAGTTATTTTGACATCCCAGCTTCCAACTATATGCTGGAACTTGCTGTTGAAAGTTAATTATGTTTTAAGTTAATTATGTTTACATTTACATTTTAGATTGTTTCAAAAGTGATCTTTCTTTTAATCATCCATATTCCCATCTGAAGTCCCAAGGTGTGCTATTTTGACTAGCTCGTAGCTTAAAATAACCTGGACATATCAATGTCCAGGTTATGTTATTAATAAAATCACATCCTATATTAATGTTTACAAGAATCTATCGATACTCCCAAAACACCTCCAACTCACGCCACAGCCAGCTGACCAATGCTTAACACAGTTGCACAGCCAGTTATTGGACAGAACACTCATTGAATACTCATTTAACTTCTTTAATTTATTTTGTGCGTTTACAGATGGAATGATGTTCCCATGCCTGAATGGGCAAAGTGCTTCACCCACAGTGGGAAGTGTGGAGGATGACTCTCACTGCCTGTCCTTTGCACAGGTATGTACTGCTATGATATGATGATGACTAGAAAATGTAATTCCACGCGAGGAACCTCTTGTGCATAAGAATGCCCGTAAACATTGAGATATATTAGGTTGAGGTGGTGATCGAACCACCAACCCTCCGATTGTGGAGCCCACGCGCTACCCACGCAGCTACCGAATAAAAGCGTATCTAGGCCAATATATGAACAACTACTGCCACCCATTGTAACTCCAGTGCTGGGCTAGCCTGCACTGTCATTTCAAGACATGCACACAGTGTGACGAGAAAAAGACTAAAACACCCAAAACAGCAGCACGTACCTTGGCTGAAATTCGAGAAATGTGCCTCGAAGGAGAATTTTTCAAGCAAATCGAAGGCAAAAGGAGCAAGGCAGTAGGCGGAGTTTAATCGCAAATATCGCAAAAAGTTTGAATGAAGGTTCAGTCGTTTAGCTTCCATTAATTGCAGAAATTTGGTGTGAAGAAGAATAATATGACGAAAAGCTATGCACAATTAATTCATTTAATTCAAACTATTACAAAGATCTACCTCCGTATAGCTGTGCTATGTATTTTACTAAATCAACTACATTAATCTCAATGATTACGGGCATTCCTATGCACAAGTAATTCCTCACATGGAATGACATTTTCTAGTACCAAGTTGTGTTCTGATTTTTTTTTTTTTTTTTTTTACATTTGAAGGGATGATTGATTAGATGATTGATTGACTTTTCTACCCCTATATTAAACATATCAGTTATATTATCACCTCTATGAGCAGACTCATCTCTCCTCATTCAAAATATTTATTTTAAAGCGTGTTTGAAGGCAAAATCACCAGATATTTTGTTGCTAAATCTTTGCTCTGCGCTCCATGAGGGTAGATAATGTTCCAATATGATTTGGATAATAACGTTAAATGGAACATGATGCTGTAATATTGTTGCACCAATAACAGATGTACAATGTTTCAATGGGAGCCACTGGGTGATAGGAGACATTACAATAACATATTTGTCGTTGTTTTTGTAATAGTTTTTTGTAATATTTTGAATAAAATGCTTAATTTTTTATAAATGTTTATTCACATAAATAAACTGTATTGCTTGCAGTTGATGTAACACATCATTTTTTTTGTTGTACATTGTGGTGTGCTCACTAGTCAGTTGTGGCCATAGAAATATTTGGTTGTGGCGAATTGGAGGTTAATGGTTCTAATAATGAACAGCTTTAATAACTTATTGAGCCACTATTTCATTGTTTAAATAAAGGGAAAATATACTAAAGCTGTATTTGCTAATAAGGAGGTAATTTAATAAACAAATGTAAATACTGCAGTCGGCAACGTTTTTTCCTTTTGTGGTGGTCCTTGGACCGCAACAGTGAGCCATCTGTTCAAACCACCTTTATGGTTGTTTTATTTGAAGTACTCTCGTACCCAAAGCACATTTTATTCAATCTCAAGGGCTTCAGTTCGACTTTAACTCATGGAACCGATTCAGCAAATAAATGGGAAATACAATTGTTGATGGCAACATGTTTCTGCCATGGGCTCCGCCATCTCTGTGTCATTGGTGCAGGGAAAGAGACGCACTGTGAAGGCAGATTTCCATGTTTAATGTCGTTTTTAAAAGAAATACATGTGAATATTTGTTTGGAAAAGCAGGAGATTATATGAAGCTTGAAATTATGTATCTGGGTCTGCCCTATATATTGATTTACATGAGAACCACTTTGCAGGTGTACATCAGTAGCTAATGTGCAACTCCTCTCTGGCTGGTGTTTAGATGCTTCGAGATGGCAAGGCCAGAGGTGAACCTGGGGCGAAGGTCATTCCGAAGAAAGGTAATTGTGTGTGTGTTGGTTTTAAGAAGACATCACTTGGTATACACCAAGTGACAAGTTAAGCTTTGTTTTTATTCTTCATTTCTAGAAACTCAAGAGATGACATAGTTATTATATTTTTGTGCCTGTTTTGTCATAACTAGATAATAACTTGCTTAGAACCAACTCTGTTTTGTGATGGCCCTTCACTAATGAACTTGTCATCTTGCTAACTAGCTTTGTTTGTCCTTATAACAAATTAATACATTATCTCGGGACTGCAGTCATATCGCCTATACAGTTGCAACCATGACAATCTTCTCCATATTTGACAAATATTATTTGAATCTTGCCTCTTAACTGATACACAGTGCAAATTCCAAATGGGGTTTTGATTCAAATACAAGTTAATGCTTTCATCAGTAAACAATTGTTCACGTTCTGCCATTATTGCTCTCCCAGACTGCAGTCAAGTGAACGAATCTGCAAACATGTCTATATAAAAGCCTAGAATATGCTATAGCAAAAATAATTAATGTTCTTGAAAAAAAATAAAAAACCTTTTTCATGGTAATTTAGGAGTTCATTATGAAGGTCATGAGTACTGCATGTGCTGTTTCATCAAAACCTATCACAATGTTGCTCTCATACTTTGGAAACAACGGGTCTTTGGAACCTTTTACACTGAAGATTGCTGTAACTGTCTGACTCAGACCAATGAGTTGATCTGAAAGCCCCTAGTTCCTTCCACACAGTGGTCCTACGTGCTATATTATACTTTCTGTGTTAAAATAACACATTTGTTAAAGGAGCAGGGAACCAAACATAATGTAGTTAGTTTTCAACATGGTTATGTCTTATTTAGTCTTCAACATAATTTATGCTATTTCATATTTTATATCAGTGCTATTGAAATAGTCAAAGTCAAAATAACAGTCATTTAGAAAAAATGGGAGTAAAATACTGTTTTTGCCAGTCTCCGTCAAACTAATGATCTTGAGAAAACCAAGTTGTGACGAGATAAAAAGTTGACTTGTCATTGCAAAGCAAGCACAATAATGTACCACTGTATTCAGTCAAATTGTGCAGGTTACATTATATGGCTTTGATACCCTGGACAAATGAATGTATTTATTTCATTAGACATGCAGCTGGCTCCGCCAGTGCCAGACAGCGAGGGCGAGAGTGATGGGTCTGATCGCGTTCCTGTGCCCAGCTTCCAGAACTCCTTCAGCCAGGCCTTTGAGGAGGCCCTGCAACAGATGGACAATGGCTCAAACAGTGCTGCTCAGCACGTCCTCATCCCTGGTTAGCATTGGCCTTAACCATGGTTCTCTAAACACATTCAAGTGGGGCTGCACTCATTCTCTGTGCTTTGTTTTTTCCAGATGACAAGGGAGGAAAGAAGAAGAAGAAAAAGCAGAAGATTTTGTTTAGCACATCCTTAGTCCACACAAAGTAGAGAACACTGACTTTGTGATCCCTCATCTCAATTTCAATCTGATCGCCCCTCCCCAAAATCTTATTCTTTATTTATTTTTAACCTATTCTTGGAAAAAGTATCTGCTAGTATGTAGCCAGAACTGACTGTCCTGTCTGCTCTCCCTCTGTTGGGATCTCATGCTATTATTTTGGAGGGTGGTCTTTCAATATTTTTTTTAAGTACACATAATATTAAGGATTGCAGGGACACTTGTGTCAGAACGTATGATGCTAACACTTATTAAGGAAGCAAGAAGAAATGTCTTGACATTCATTTCAGGCTTAGTGTGCTACAATTTAAATGAGTTAATTGTTGCAGATGGATATGATGCGTAAGAATTTGTTCTATTTAGGTAACCTCCAACATGACAACAGATTTATTGATGGATATATTTACTGAGAGTGATCTGGATACCAATGTATGGAGGTGTTAATATAGTGGAGGAGCAGTCAGCCAGCTGTATACCGTGTCTACACCCAAGCTTACAGAGAAACTCCTCAAATTACATCCTAAAAAAAGACAAAGTTTCCTGTAGTGTTTATTACAGATTAAATCTACTTCAAGCACATGATTACCCTGAATGAGTCTTATTTGGTGGGAATGGCTCATTGAATTGGTTGCCAAAGCTTTAGGTGACATTTAGGTTTAATGCCATTGTTTGAAGTGCAACAAGTGGCATTCAGTAAAACAGGTGTTTTGGTCTTGGTTCATTCTAGCAAGGACAGGTGGGGTTACAACATGAATATGCACTTTGTTTCTTTTAGTTTTGATTGTATAATCTTCCCTATCATAGGTACATTAATGTTTGACCTACATGGATTCAGTGTTGCACATGGGTGAAGCTATAAAATTGACATCAAGTGATGGTCAGAGTTTGAGAGATGGCACTGCAAATGTGTATTTTTGAGGGATCTTTTATTCATGTCTAATTTGGAGCAAGCTAGTAGGCCACTGGCCGGTTTGATTGAATAAAGTATTATGCAAAATCAAAGAATGTGTTGTGTTACTCGGAACAACAAAGCAGACATATTTCACAGTATTAATTATTGTTCTCCACATGAGGGCGTCCCATACCAACCAATGCACCATGTCTACTGACTGAAAGTGGACTACGTTTCTGTTCAGTTCTGATCCGTTTAAAAATGAGTTATTTCTTTCAATTTTATAAACGTATGTTCACCACAACGAAATTGCTAATATTAAATCGGTGCATTGTTGCGTTAGATGGTCCAACCAATCCATAGATCGTATCCATTTCGAACTACAGTTGTCGGCTGTGTAGAAAGGTGGCTTGTGTTCAGCACTATTCCCACCCATCAACTACGGCTGCAACCCGACACGGGATAGGGACTGAGTTGGCTAGCTAACTAAATTAGCCAAGTTAGCCTTTCTAGTACCCCTGGATATTCAAACTAGCACACGTCTAAATTGGTTCTTTACGTTGCAGCTCTAGAGCCGAAGAACTAAGGGCAAAAGTGGCGCGTGTGTCTTGTAAGTTGTCTCTAAAATGGTAAAAGCGAAGAGAGGCTGATACAATGAGTCCATTTTGCGAATACGGTGTCTACTCGTTAGCTGGTTCTTGCTAGCCTACAATCTGTTGATTCTTTATTTATTTTTGCTGAAAGGCATATGTTGGTTTTGATTGCGTGTCAACCTTGCCAGGCCGAGCTGTGAGAAGTACGTGTAGTGCCAGTGTGTATGTTTGAACCTGTGAACTGAACCTGTATGAGTGTGTATGAACCTGTGAACTGAGCCTGGCACCAATAAGGAAGAGCCATGAAGAGCAGCGAATGTTAACACTTGTTGCAACTCAACCGAGTTGTTTCGCGATCAAAATAATTGGTTATTGTTTTTTTTGTTGTTGATGTCAAATCAAGGTTGAAAACCCCTCTAATCAATTACTCGAAAATATAAGTTCTTTGACTCCGTAAGTATTTGGCATTTTTCGTAATAATAACAACAACGTGATTCTCGGAATGTGTAGATTGTTTTCTGCCGATGTCCAATATGACATACTATAAGAACCTTTAATTTCTAGAATAGCATTCAAGCTCGTTTTAGAAAGGCGACATTTTCGAGTTATTTCCTTTTCATGTGTCGTCTCTTTATGCCATTTTACTTAATCTGCTAAACTGGCTTAACCAGATATCGACAACTTCCTTTTGATGTAAACAATCGAAATGAATAAACGCAATACACCGGATAGGAGACTATTTATAGTTGTTTTTGTCTTAAATGTTATCCAAGTTATGTTGGAAAAGATTTTTCGGTAACACTAGAGTCAACTTTAAACACTGTAATCAAAGTTTGTCATGTATTGAACACACGTTAACCTAAATTGTAACCTCGTTGGGAAACTCTTCCATCCTGAACATGCTATTTAGTGTGCGGCTGAAGGGGAGCATGGATTCAGCTCCAAGATGAAGGAAGAGGACATAGGATAATATATACTTTTAGAAGTCAGAGCATTGACATTTGTACCAGCCAAGTCATAACACATGTATTATATGAGAGCAATGAGAGGTTGCTGTTCGTATTTTGCTGTGCATGAGCGTATTTACATATTATAATGCATTTTATTTCTACAGATGGATATCACTACGTATGTGTACATCTGTGTTAAGGTTGATCTTGGTGTTTTTTGGCGGCCAAAATAGATAAAGACCATCGACCATTATTCACCACCCTGTTGTGATTTGTGTAACATTGCCAAAGGGGCTGCAACAGCCATTACAGTTATGAAGCTGTACGTGGTGTTAACACAAAGTTGTTGTTTTTTTGTCCCCTCTTTTCTTCATCTTTCTCAGGCACACTCACCCTGAACCACTTCCTCCTAGTGTGATATGACACCATTGCGTGGTTACCTTAGAAACCAGGGCTCCAATGCAGATGGTTGACATCTAGTCGGGTAAGTTATTGAAGCCAGGGTGGAGTTTGAATGTTTGAAAGTTTGAATGTGATATCAAAAAGCAGTTGGGCAGATATCTGTTCAGTCATGTCTCAGAAAGGCCACACAGGCATGTCTTAGAAGAGCTATATATTGCACATGTTGACAGCATTATTGAATTTGGCGAGGAAGAGAGGAATATCACTTTAGTTTTGACAGTGCTGTTTGCTATAGGAATAGAAAAATACTAATTCAACATCTCACATACATACAAACAACATCATTAAGATACACTAGACCAAAGATATTTCTGTACAGTTTTGACTTGGCTTTTTACTGGACGATATTTATTTATAAAAATATTTATAAAAAATATTTATCAATATTTTTTCAATGTCATTTAGATGTAGACAATAGACATTGTAGAGCAAGATATGGTATGCAAGAAAGAACAGCCCTTCCCTATCTGACTGTCTACCTTGGTGCACCATAACCTTTGTCACACTCCTGAGTGCTGAATGATCATCACACACATTTTCATATCCTGTAGTCACTCATTGAAATATTGGTCTTTAGTCAATGACTTAATTAAGATAAGATAAGAAGAATGATTAGTTATTTAATTATTAAATAGAGTTGTATGGCACTCCAAAGACAAAGTATGTGTTATAGCCAGTTAATTGGTGCTATAGAACTGAGTAAGTGAAATGTTTGATTTAACAGTCAATATGTTACAGTACATTGATGTATCTTTGTACTGCCGTCTGTAGGTGGTTTTGGAAAAATGGCTGCTCAGGTGGAGGTCCAGGCCGGGGAGGTGGGGAGTACGGGTCTAAAGGGCCGTGTGCACCTCAGTCCATTGATTGACTCCAGCAACAAGGTCCTCAGTGAGAGCCCCTCCAGCACCCATGGGTCGCTAGTCATCGTCCCAGAGCCTACCAAACCCGCTCCTGGCCCGAAGCCCCGACTCACCCCGAAGCCCTTTGCCGTGGAGAGAAACCCCACCATCAAACCCATACTAGCCCCTAAGCCCCACAGCAAGCTCCCTCCTGAGCCCACCCACCCTGCTTGCTACAAACCCGACCCTCCAAGCACTCCCAAACCCCAGCATTCAGCTGTGGGGTCCAAACCAAGGCCGGTGTCAATCAACCCCACCCGCCCTTCCCCTACCTCCAAACAATATGCTAAGCAGAGCACTGGGCAAACAACCAAGCCTGTTGTCCATCCCTTCAAACCAGCACCTCCACTCACTCATGGAGACTTCAGCAAACCCAATCCAGCAGAGGGGCAGCAACCTGGTCCTGGTGGATTGTCTTTTACAAGAAGCCCAAAGAAGTCCCCTGCAGCAGAGTGGTCTGGAACCACCAAGAAGGAGGAAGAGAATGACGGAATATTCTCTAAATGCCCGACTGGGACCTCCATGACCAGGGCCAAGTCTATGGGATTCCTCAATCAGCTTTGCCAAGAAGAGAAGCAGGACGAAACCAAACCACAGTTGGTGGCCCGCCGTCCTCAGCCCAGAAGCTCAAGGTCTAGGCCTGTGTCAGCCATCTTCCTTCCCTCCTCTTCAAACCCTGAGCCCCAAGTCCCTTCTCCCCGCTGGGAGGGGCGGCGTCCCCTTTCGGCTGATCTCACAGCAAGGTTTGAGTCCATCGGCCTTACGCTACATCGCAAGAACCCATCGGCCGAGAGCAAGGGGAACACTCAAGAGCTGAGGACACCAACCAGCCTGGAGAAACCCTCTAGACTGGAGGGTACCACACCAGCACCTCAGGGTGCAGCCAAGCTCATTCTCTCACAAATGGAAGCTATTGAGAAGAAAACGTTTGTTGAGTTCAAGAATGAGGAGGATGTGGCTGGGGCATCCAGCATCAAGAGTCGTATCAATCTTCTCCTGGATTCCTCTTCTTCTACTGGAACAGGTGTCATTGACCAAGGTTCTACCCCTCAGCCAATTGCTGAGCCAGAAGCAGCACCAATGGGTATCAAGCAACGAATCAAAAAGCTGACAGAGGACGTACCTTTTCCCAATCCTCCCACTAAGCCAACGGTTAAGCCTCGATCTCTACCCCTTGACCTGACAACAAGGTACTGCTGTCACTTTCTGTTGGCACTCGATTCATGTCTCTGCCCTAAGAGTATATCATGCCTGGTCCAACGTTAACATCATGTTTTTTCCCCAGGTTTATTTCTGAAAGGACTACAGACCTTAACAGCTCCTCCCTCAGTGAGCCAGAACATCTTTTCAAGGCTGACAAAGATCCACAGCAGAGGGTAAGAGATATCAGTGTTTAGATCCAGGTCCAATTATAGTGTGGAAGTATGTGTGCTGCTGCAACCTTCAATCAGTCCTTTCACTGACTGGTGGTTCTATTCTACCTTCAATCCTTTGGCTTGCTAGTTCAAACCCTCTGTGGAGATGGTCTGAAGGCTCAGGGTTTACACAAATCACAGTGCAACTCTAAGCTCATAAAGCAAAATAAAGTAAATATCAGTTAATGTAGCTGTTTGGATGTTAAGTTCTATCTTAATAGATATATTATCCTTGTTACCCCACCCCACCACCCTATATCGGATAACGGTTTTGAGAAAAAGGGTTCTCCCCAGGGTACTTATGGCATACTATTCTGAACAGGACGTCACTCCTGAATGTGTACACAGTTGTGAAACCCAAGACTGTAGGGTCCCCGCTGGCTCTATGGCTTATGAAACACGGTGAGGGAAGATTGCTGGGAAAAAGGTCAACGCAGACAGGCTTTGATTCCTACCTTTGGCACCACACCCTGCATTAAGGTCTGCCCTGTGGGTGGCAGGGAGGGGATACCATTACCAGCCTGATATTTGTCAACTTTGTCTTACTACCTACTGTGGGTTTGAACCCAAAGTCTACTAGCTTGACATGTTTTTCCATGGAAATATATTTCCAAGCAAGACCTTCGGCGATATACTCGGATGTTAGGTCATAGGATAGTGGGCTAACTTTGAGGGTCCTCGGCTTTGTTAGCAGGGCTTTCAACTGGGATAAATCTCTATGGTAACCTGTCCAGTGACTTATGAAATCCCTAAAGAAAATGTCATCATAACTGAGGGTCTCTCTAGCCGAGTGTTATACTTTTCACTGAACATTCAGTTTAGAAAAAAAACAAAAACGATTTTACGGTGAAACTGAATATTCTGTGAAAATGTTGTTTAAAACCACTATTTTATTTTGTGTTAAAATTACATCATGACTGAGTGTCTCTCTGACTGGGTGTTATACTTTTCATTGAACATTCAGTTTAGTATTTTTCGGTGAAACTGAATATTCTGTGAAAATGGTGTTTTAATCCACTCATAATTTGTTATTTGCATATATTTTGTAGATAAGAACATACATTTTAATGATTTGTCAAGACACAACAATGCTTGTTAATGGACATCACCAAGCACATGATTATGGGAAATATATACAATAAATATACAAATATATACAATAACTCAGTACAACACACACTGTGTGTGATGATTTCATGCTCATGCTATTTGGTCTTGAAAGTAGGTCTTCTAAGGGAAGGTAACAATAAAATTCCGGGTGGAAGAACACATAACTGAACTTAAAATCTCTCTGCAGATGCTAAGACTAAGCAGATGCTTGGTTGCTTAAAGGGATATTCCGCCATTTTTGGAAATAAGCTAATTTTCCACCTTCCCTCGAGCAAAACAATCGATCTTTACCCTTTTCCCGTTCATCCAGCCGTTCTGTGAGTCTGGCGGTACAACTTTTAGCTGTAGCTTAGCATAGATCATTGAATCGCATTAGACCATTAGAAGTGATATGACGCGCCTCAAAGTATAGTCCCGGTATACCACCGGTAATAGGTAATCACGTTGGTTGTATTGCCGGAAGAAGCCTACAGGGACTATTGAGGCGCTGTGTCATATCACTGCGCCCATGGTACCTTTGCAACTTTCCTTGATTATTACGCCAGAATGAGAGTATAGTTCCGGGTAAAATCAGCCTAGAAAATCGCCACGTTTCATTTTCCGTCGGTCTTATTACACTTCAAACTTGAGAAGAGACAAGTTTTAAATGGGAAAAATTCCGGAAATCGTAGTCACTTCTAAGCGGGCGAGATGCGAATGGTCTAATCCGATTCAATGATCTATGCTAAGCTACAGCTAAAAGTTGTACCGCCAGACTCACAGAACGGCTGGATGAACGGGAAAAGGGTAAAGATCGATTGTTTTGCTCGAGGGAAGGTGGAAAATTAGCTTATTTCCAAAAATGGCGGAATATCCCTTTAATTGTGTCGTGGTTCACATGAAGTCCATTCATTCAAGAGTTCAAGAGTTTGCATTGTGTCTAGAGCCCTGCATGCTTGTCGTGCACTAAAACACATCTGAACCCATGCTGTAAAAAGGCCCACGTTTCGGTGTAGCTGTGCGAAACAAACCAGTTGCTTGAGAAAACGTTAAAATCAACCTCTACGCAATCAGTATGTATGGGGCGTCATAGGGGCGAGTACAATAATTAAACTGTTTTTCAAATGTATTAAATTTTAAGCATATATATATATATATATATATATATATATATATATATATATTCTTATGCAAAGATCTACTTCATAGATCTTTAGTACCATCTGTAGGTTATGTGCTTGAATCATTTTGAAAATAGAATGCCATTTATGACTTATTGCCATGGCATTGAAATACAAATGTAAGTGGGAGGTGCAATTGATTGACAATACAGATGTATTGCTAATTGTTTTTATATATCTCCAAGGTCAAAGAGCCAGCTGTCAACCTTGGTGACCAGAAGAGGAAGACAGAGCACACATCTTCCTCAACGGCTGTAGGGTTGGACGCAGGGATTTCATCTAAAGATGGCCGACTTGGTGGTGACGCACAGACGGTCCGGGCGTCCTTGTTCGAGAACGTGATTGAAAGGCACAGCGTATTGGTGTTGGAAGGTGACGCCCACAAAGAGTCTGTCGGGCCCAAGGCCGTGCCCATGGCACCCCAGCAAGTGTATGCAGAGGATGACGGAACCCTGGTCACCGCCACTTACCGGGAACCAGAGTCACCCACTGGCCTGTTGTGTGTGCCGCACTCTTTTGACATGGTGCAGGCGGTGGAGGGAAGCAGGGTGGTGAGCGAGAGGATCCCAGTGGCGTGCTTGACAGACAAAGCAATGACTCTGCGCTCCCGCCACTTAGACTCCAGTCGGACATCCGCAGCAGCCGGGGCTGAGCCAGAGCACCAGCAAGCCCTGGTTCTGGGAGAGCCAACCTTTTGTCTGACGGCAGAGGTCCATCCTCGTTACCTGAGAGTCGGAGCCCTGCCTAAGTGGAACGCCGCGGATGCAGAGCAAGAGGCTGGAGAGGAGAGACCGACGGCTGTGGACATGGAGAGGGAAAGGCAGAGGGAGGCGGAAGGGGAAGAAGCAGCACCAAAGCGTCTTAAAATGTTTGGGACGGATGACCAACCCAAACCCAGGGCAACGTACTTTGCACTGACAGGACAAATACAGGAGGCTGTTTCTCCTGGAGATAGTGGGCCAGACAAATGGTTTGCCAAGGCTGGAACCCTGGAGGACCCTTCAGTGTGGTCTGGGCCTTCGGGCTCACAAGGGAAGATCATCCCAATGAGGAACCCTTCACTTGAAGAAGCTTTCAGGAAGAACCAAATTCCAGCCGAGGAGCCTAAAGAGCTGCATCAGGAACTGCTGTGGGACATGCAGGTCACAGAAGGAATGATGTTGGAGGTGGAAAGACATAGGGATCAGAGTTGGAGGACGGAGAGACAGAAGACGAGGACAGGGGAGCTGGAGAGGGAGATGCTGAGACAGGTGGAAATAGAAAGGCATCAGCATTTAGAATTTGCCCGCATGAAGGAGAAGGAGAGGCAGAGAGAGCTAGAGAGGCAGGCACAGTTGACATTCGAGAAGGAGAGCCTACTGCAGTTTGAGCAACAGAGGCAGGCAGTGCTGGATAAAGAGGAACAGAGACAGCGGGTTCTGGAAAGGGAGAAGCAACAACGTATCGAGAGAGAGAAACAACAGGATTTGGAAAAACAGAGGAAGGAGGAAAGAGAGAGACAGCGCAACCAGGATAAACAAAGGGTGTTGGACAAGGAAAATAAGCAGCTGGAGATTCAGAAGGAGCGTCGGCAGCATGAGGAGGAACTGGAGAGGATCAAGGAGATGGAGAGGCGACAGAATATAGAACTTGAGCAACAGAAGCAGGCAGAGAGGAGACTGAAGGAGAAGAAGAGGCGAGAAGAAGTGGACAAACTCCGGCAGGCTGCCGTGCAGCAGGAAGTAGAGAGACTGAGAGAGCTAGAGAGAGAGAGGGAGGTAGAGAGACTGAGAGAGCTAGAGAGAGAGAGGGAGGTAGAGAGACTGAGAGAGCTAGAGAGACAAAGGGAGGTAGAAAGACAGAGGGAGGTAGAGAGACAGAGGGAGGTAGAGAGACAAAGGGAGGTAGAGAGACAGAGGGAGGTAGAGAGACTGAGAGAGCTAGAGAGACAGAGGGAGGTAGAGAGACTGAGAGAGCTAGAGAGACAGAGGGAGCTTGAGAGTCAGAGAGAGCTCGAGAAGGACACAGAGAGGCAGAGGGAGGTAGAGAAAGAGAGACAGAGAGAGCTGGAGAGACAGGAGATGGAGAAAGAGAGACAGAGGGAGGTGATGAGACAGGGAGAGCTGGAGAAAGAGAGACAGAAAGAGCAAAGGGAGGGCGAGAGGTTGAGGGAGGTGGAGAGACGGAGAGCGCTTGAGAGACAGAGGGAGGTGGAGAGAGATATAGAGATCGAGAGAGAGATGGAGGTAGAGAGACAGAGAGAGCTGGAGAGACAGAGGGAGCTGGAGAGACGGAGAGAGCTGGAGAGACAGAGAGAGCTGGAGAGACGGAGGCAAAATGAATCGGAGAAGGAACATCAGAAGCAGCTGGACTATGAGAGACAGGAGCTGGAGAAACAGAGGCTTAGGCAGGAGAAGGAGAGGCAGCATAAGGAAGTGTTGGAGGCAGCAATGGAGATGGAGAGGTATCACCTCCTGGAGCTGGAGAAGAAGAGGCTGAGAGACAGGATGGCGAGAGAGGAGGCAGACAAACTGAGGCAAGTCGCCAAGCGACAGGATGTGGAGCGGCAGAGACTGGAGAAGCAGCGGAGGGAGTCGCAGGAGCAGCTAGCACTGGACCCATTGCCTCTTAGGCCCAGAGTCCTCGATCTGGACTCTGTGTTGCGAGTCGACCCGTTCTCCAGAGCACCTTCCCTACATGGCGACCCTGTGGCCCGTTGGAAACGCCCCTCTCCTAGAGCAGAGGAGCCTTACAAACCAGCTATTCTTGAAATAGACTCGTTCACGTCACAGACCCAGCCTAATAGAGACGCATTCTCTGCAGCAGGGATCCAGGTTTTGGAGGGGGTGAGAGGAGTCCGATCACAGCCCCTTACCCCTGAAAGGGACAGTATCCACAACGCGCCACTGGAAGACTCAATCGAGGGGCTGTGCCCGGAATGGGTGCCCTCTCCCCAGGACCCGTGGGAGCTGATGCCCGTCGAAATGTCTGTAGACTTACCCAGTGTGCCTGACCTTCCCAGGAAGACAGTCAGCAAAACAATTGTAGAGCAGCTTCTGGTCCGGCAGGGGGAGCGGCAGCCAGCCCCAGAGAGGCGCAGATCAGCTCTATTAGATGAGCGCCCATCGTCAGGCCCCTCACGGAAAGAGATGACGAACACAGCAGGATCTGTCCAGGAGAAGGTCTGGCTCCCCAGGATTGAGGAGCCTCCTGCTCCTAGGGCAGAACACCGCAGCCAGAGGAGATCCCACGGTTCCCAGGTGAGGAGCAAGCCAGTGTGTTCAAGCACAGAGTGGCCAAAGCAAATCATTTGTGTTCATTTATGCTCATTTGGGTTATTTTGATCACGTCATATAATTTGTTATACTTTTTGTATGTGTAAAATACAAAAAATTACATCATTGGTTGTGCACTTTTTCTCATCATCGCAGACATTATTTAGCTGGCTAAATGTTTCACCTAGCTGGCGACAAAAGTCAAGCAGCATATACCCTATGAAGTGAATTTATTGCCAATATTACTTGCCCGTATTTCAAAAGTCCACAAATCAAGTTTTGTGATCTCATATGTCTATCTCATCCGTATATGGCTGTGGAGATACAAATGTTTTTGGCAATAATTTATCAACTAGGGATGGGAAGAAAGTATCCATATATCAGGTTTCTCAAAACAGATCACACATTTTTAATATCCTTTCAGCTGGACATGGTACTTTTGAGCCCGGTTTTGCCAAGCAGACAGAATGGATTTTTGTGTCCGTAAGAATTTGTGACATAAGGAAAGAAAAATATATTGTCTCCGCAGTTTTGTAACCACAAGATGAGATTGACAGATGAGTAAGCGCACATGATGATTGTTGCACTGTTACACTGCATTACACTTTTCCGTTCCTGAAGTTTTATGCAGGGCATATGTACAGTATATTTTTTAAGATGACTGACTTACTACTTACTCACTGGTTACTTATTGTTAAATTGATTAATTAATTGTTGATTAATGAACAACACAGGTGGAAATTTGAGAACATACTCATATGGATATGATAACAAATATGTTCAGCTCAAATTCACTGGGATCATAATTACCCCCCTGGTTTTTTTTTAATGGTCTGTGTTTTCAAGAGAATCAGTCTCTCCACATGTGTGTGTGAGTGAGACTCTCCATGTGTGTGTGAGAGTGAGACTCTCCATGTGTGTGTGAGTGAGACTCTCCATGTGTGTGTGAGTGAGACTCTCCATGTGTGTGTGAGTGAGACTCTCCATGTGTGTGAGTGAGACTCTCCATGTGTGTGTGAGTGAGACTCTCCATGTGTGTGTGAGTGAGACTCTCCATGTGTGTGTGAGTGAGACTCTCCATGTGTGTGTGAGTGAGACTCTCCATGTGTGTGTGAGTGAGACTCTCCATGTGTGTGTGAGTGAGACTCTCCATGTGTGTGTGAGTGAGACTCTCCATGTGTGTGTGAGTGAGACTCTCCATGTGTGTGTGAGTGAGACTCCATGTGTGTGTGAGTGAGACTCTCCATGTGTGTGTGAGTGAGACTCTCCATGTGTGTGTGAGTGAGACTCTCCATGTGTGTGTGAGTGAGACTCTCTATGTGTGTGTGAGTGAGACTCTCCATGTGTGTGTGAGTGAGACTCTCTATGTGCGTGTGAGTGAGACTCCATGTGTGTGTGAGTGAGACTCTCCATGTGTGTGTGAGTGAGACTCTCCATGTGTGTGTGAGTGAGACTCTCCATGTGTGTGTGAGTGAGACTCTCCATGTGTGTGTGAGTGAGACTCTCCATGTGTGTGTGAGTGAGACTCTCCATGTGTGTGTGAGTGAGACTCTCCATGTGTGTGTGAGTGAGACTCTCTATGTGTGTGTGAGTGAGACTCCATGTGTGTGTGAGTGAGACTCTCCATGTGTGTGTGAGTGAGACTCTCCATGTGTGTGTGAGTGAGACTCTCCATGTGTGTGTGAGTGAGACTCTCTATGTGTGTGTGAGTGAGACTCTCCATGTGTGTGTGAGTGAGACTCTCCATGTGTGTGTGAGTGAGACTCTCCATGTGTGTGTGAGTGAGACTCTCCATGTGTGTGTGAGTGAGACTCTCCATGTGTGTGTCTGTCAGGAGCTCAATCGGATGCGGTCTCGCAGTGTGTCCCGCCGCTCCACCCCACTGGAGAGCACTGCTGAGGTCAGCCTGTCCAGGATGAGGAGCCGCAGTGCCCACAGAGAGGGGGACCGTCCAGGCTGGGTGAGTGCACCTCCAGCTTTAGGAACACACACTTTGGAATCAGAGGTTGTGTGTGTGTGTGTGTGTGTGTGTGTGTGTGTGTGTGTGTGTGTGTGTGTGTGTGTGTGTGTGTGTGTGTGTGTGTGTGTGTGTGTGTGTGTGTGTGTGTGTGTGTGTGTGTGTGTGTGTGTGTGTGTGACAACAGGTTAAGCTACAACAGGAATGAAGTTGCTAGCCAGTAGGAAGAGGTGTGCAGAGCGCTCGGAGGTGTGAATGTATTCACTTGGTGACTAACCTCAGTGGCATGCTGTCACACACTCACAGAGCATTGAAACCGGCTCTGAAGCATCTTCACAGGCCTGTAATTCAGGATTGGGTCAGTCAAACATGGTGACCCTTGTACTCTAGACTGCTTGCATAGGCAGCAGCCAGGTGACAGCTCAGGGTAAGTGCTGTGCATAGCAGTGCCCTCTGTATATCCTGTAGTGTAGGGGGAATCCTGAGGACAGCCAAGTACACAGGGTCTTGATTGTCACGTGACCATCTTTCCCACATAACCGGTAATCATAACAGAAGCCATGGCAGGAACAGTGTGCTGACTTTGTGAAGTAGAGGGGTCCAACTCATGCTGCAACATATACAGTCAATTCTCACGGTGTCAGTTGGAGTTCATCAGGATGTCCGCCATGCATTATGCTGGGGACACCTTTTTGACCACAAGACAGCAATTTTGATTTTCTAGATCCTGTTTTGAGAATCTGGACTGGGTTGTTTGGAAGTGGAATCAGTTAGTGTGTCGCGTACTGTTTTGGTCAAATCATTTCCTTCCACACAATAAATGACCAAAATAGTTCAATCTAGTGTGTGCGGCAGGCATTAAAGACACTGGACACTGTGCATGAAGACACTGGTTTACCACCACCTAGTGCTTACGTTACGCCTCCACATTTTCTACTTCTGTGAGACTCATTTCCAAGTGAAACAGTTAGGACCTGGGCACAGATGTGCATCTCATCTGGATTTAGATTTGTGCTGGAAGGAGTACTTTGAGAACATCATGAAGGGACAATAAATAATAATCGGTGGTGTTATGCTTCACTGATGCTGGCATCTGTGCCACAACAGAAAATTGAACTGAGAGAAAATTGCCTATCATTGTGTTTTCCTTAATCCTCTAACAAATGAAGGGTTGGTGTTTTGTGCCATGTTATGTGAGTTTATTGTCCTTATCGTGTTAATGATTAAAGCTTTCTTGTTTTCTTTCCAATTATGCTATAATACCAAACTAAAGGCATTTTTATACAGGACAGCAACCCGCTAATTGGGCTGTCTTGTTAGGTAATATCACTCCTAGGAGGTGACACTTTTGGGCAGAGGTGTCGACAGGCAGTGCACCTCGATTACGTGCACTGTTGTGCGACCCACAGCTGGGAGTTTAAAAACCAGGAAACAGCTGATCAACTGCATTCACCATTGAAGAGATCCAACAATGTGCATCAGACCACAGTGTTACGTGTCCTCCCGCCATTTTTACACATGTTACAGGGCTAAATGTTTAGATGATGCATATGTTGTACGTCGAGTTCACACCCAACGTTGTGCTTCACGTCACGTCACATGTTCACGTCTACCCCAGTGGAGGCTTTTTTGAAAGAAGCAATATTACAGCTCCAGTTCACACTGACAAGACGGCAGAGTGCAGCCTTTACCTGGGTGCAGATGTGGCACATCTAAAAACAATACACGCATGGTATGGTACACGCATGGTACACGCATGCTACACGCATGGTATGGTACACGCATGGTACACGCATGGTATGGTACACGCATGCTACACGCAAGGTATGGTACACGCATGGTACACGCATGCTACACGCATGGTATGGTTCACGCATGGTACACGCATGCTACACGCATGGTACACGCATGCTACACGCATGCTACACGCATGGTACATGCATGCTACACACATGCTACACGCATGGTACACGCATGGTACATGCATGGAACACCCATGGTACACGCAGCGTTGCCATACCGATGGGCCACTAGAGTGTTTTTGCAGCCAGTGACGTTGTAGCACATGTATTGTAGCACATGTTTATATTTTACTATTTACAAATGCTTTGTTTGAATAGCTTCTTGAAGGGGGAAGAAACTAACCACGGTTCCCCAGAATCCCATCATGGCACTGAAACCTAAGACTTAGGATCTCTTTTAACCTTGCATCCTGCCTGGATGCTCACCGTGTTTGCATAGGTGTTCTACCATGTTACCTGCTTTCCCTCCCACCTAAATCACATGGAAATGAGGCTATTTGGGGACACTAACACACAGCCGCTGTAGATGTGCAGTGCTGAGTCAAGCTGTTTCCTGTACTTGGCGTAGATCCAGCAACCTCCTAAGATAATGCCTAGAAATCAGTAGCTGTCACTGTTGTTGAATCACCAGCAGACTGTGAGCGGGAACATGGAACATCCATTTGCCTCCTTAAGATGTGAGGCCAGCAAGAATCACTTCTATAGCGTCACCCTGACTCATGTATTGTGGGGAAATTACCCTTAAAGACGCACACACTCACACACAAACATGCACGCTAGCATAAATGTGAGCCTCTCTGGGCTCGGGAGGAACGCCTGTACTGAGCAGATCCAGCAGAGATGGTTTGTGGACAGAGAGCTGTGTTCTACTTGTGGTCCTGTTGTCACCATCCGCTGTGTCTCTGTGTAAGTAACAGAACTCCCGATTGTTGTTCTTGCTGTATGTGTGTGTGAGTGTGTTGAAGTATTAAACACCTGGAATCGGGTGGCACAGACTACATGCATAATGTGACATGTATGATGTCTATATGCTATTATGTTGACAGACAAGTGAATGTTCTTTGAAAGAGGAAGCCAGTGTTTGTGTGTGTGTGGGTCGTAATGCTCTGATGAGACCTGACATAGGAGAACAGCAGTATATACTTCTACGCTCCATAGGCCAGAGCACCAGCAGAGGGCACACATGGGCTGGTCAAAAGACATCTCTATTTAGTCTGAAACGGTTACGTCTTTGAAGTACATCATGCTTCCATTGTTTTCTTTGGGGACTGCGTCAGTTTGATGAGAACTGAGTCACAGGAGTTAAAAACAAAAGAGAAAGAATTTCTGAAAGGCTCCGGGCTCTGTCCTGCTTTGCTGTTTGCATGGCACAAAGAGATTTGTATAAGCAAACTCTTTTAAATGCTGTGATTGTTTTGTTTATTCATGTATCCGTGGTGTCGATAGACCAGTTGATGACTGCACACAATCTCTTACTATGTCTGTGTTGTGCTATATTCTGTATTTGTTCTCTTGTACAGTTAGGGAGCTTTAACCAGTGCAATATGTGTCAGTGTTTTCATTCTCTCTCTGTACTCCCTCCTGTGCTCCTATTGGTTCTCCATTTGCCGACAGTGACAACGTTCTCCCACCGCAGGGGACAGCACCGCAGAACATATGTCAGCCCCTCCCCTTCATCCAACACTGGACCAGGAACCTCCCCTTCTCACTTTCTCTTTTTCTCTCACTGGCACATTCCCTCCCTCCCTCCCTTTCACCGTGGCTCCACTCTGCCCTCCCTCAGTTTCTCCTTGACTGTGAGTCTTACAGCAGAGGCAGAAGGAGCAGGGGAGCTGACGGCAGTTTCTTTTTTTTCCCTGTTCTTTCTCTCTACTGCTGATACACCTGCCTGTACAGGTCTGCAGTGGACAACAGAGGAGATCGCATTTTTTTGTCTTTCCTGGTCTCCTGCTGGATTTACTTGTCCTTTCCTGTGTCGTCCCTGCTGGCTCCGCAGCGCTCCGCAGCGCACTGCACTCTGTGATGAGGACTGAGCCTGTTGGGCCGCACATTTCTTCACTGCGTAACAAATGCAGTTTAATGGGTGCCGTATGCATTCGCATACGCATTCGCATTGATTGTCTACTTTGACTCTTGTTCCTGGTTCTGGGGAGAGTGAGGAGGCCACCAGATGGGACACTTGTGATTGGCTGCATACCATGCCCGCCCCAGTGATGACCAGCTCTGTCCCGGAGGATATCATTATTTGCATACATGTCAAGGGAACACTGTGTTGGGGCGTGGCTCTGGTTCTCCTCGTACCTGTGTACCTGTGATCTCCTCGTACCTGTGTGTTTCATGATGAACAGTCTGCCAGGTTGGTGAGCCTCGGGGGTGTAGATGTTGTTCTGGAGTCATTTGGTGAAGGCGTGACACGTTACCTGTCACCTCCCCCTCCAGTGATTTGTGGCTGGCGCTCTGTGTACTTTAGTATGACGCCATAGAATTCCAAGTGGGAAACGCGATTGTTGGCGCAGAAGTGGTTCCAGTCACTCTAGTTAGAAGACAGGGGACAAACGACAGTTGGACAGTGGGGGGGGGGGGGAGGGTGGGGGGGTGCAGTAAGGGGCAGTAAGGGGCTCAGAAGGCATGGTGAGATCCTGATAACTCTGAATGGACTCCCTGTAACTAATAGCAGGACAGGACTGCAGAAGGGCCTGTTGAGACACACACTGTAGCCCAGAGGGTGTGTGTGTGTGTGTGTGTGTGTGTGGAGCGGGGGGGTGGGGGAGGGGGGGGGGGGGGGGGGCAGACACGGTCTTGGCAGCAGTGCTGTTCATCTGAATCTCCTGAACTACCTTAGCTGTGTCCTCACCGTCTCCTAAGCAGAGAGCCTCCCTGGGAAGGTGTAATAAACCCTCAACCGTCGTTCATTCAGCAGCATCTGCCTGTATGACTCCTGTTGTAACAACAAGCTAATACCACACCTGGACTAGACAAGCCCCTCCCCCTCGCCCCCACCACCATGGAGTACCTCGGGGATAAGCTGTCTGTGGCCCACTCCCATGTCACAGACTGGGTGGGCACCGTCCGGCGCTCCCTGCAGGGGGCGCTGAGCGTAGTGTCAGCCGCCGGGGGCCGGGCCCAGGATGGCCCGCCAAGCGACTTCAAGAGGACCAACTCCCTGCGCACGCTGGCCTCCCGGAGCAGGGAGTCGTTCCGCCACTTCTCACTGCGCAGCCAGCAGCGGCTGTCCCTCCGCAGACGCACCACCGCGCCAAACACACCCACCGTAAGACACAGCACACAGGAAACAACAACACACCCACCGTAAGACACAGCACACAGGAAACAACAACACACCCACCTTAAGACACAGGAAACAACAACACACCCACCTTAAGACACAGGAAACAACAACACACCCACCTTAAGACACAGGAAACAACAACACACCCACCGTAAGACACAGGAAACAACAACACACCCACCGTAAGACACAGCACACAGGAAACAACAACACACCCACCAACCTCATTTTTCCTGTGTGAGTAAGTAAGTAATAAAGAGGTTTGAGTTTCCCAACATGTCTTAACAAGTGAGTGAGTCCTACTGTGTGTCCACAGTGTAGGTGTGTACTGGGAGTGTCCTACTGTGTGTCCACAGTGTAGGTGTGTACTGGGAGTGTCCTACTGTGTGTCCACAGTGTAGGTGTGTACTGGGAGTGTCCTACTGTGTGTCCACAGTGTAGGTGTGTACTGGGAGTGTCCTACTGTGTGTACAGACTGTAGGTGTGTACTGAGCATAAGGGCTTCTAGAGGTAGGCAGCGCTGCTCAACATCATGTTGACTGGTCTCAGTGGCCTCTGCTGTTCCTTTCTGGAAAGGCAGAGCTGACAAATGGCATCCTGCAGCATTGTTCTCTCACTTTATTCTCTCTCCCCCCATCTTAAAAACACCTTTTGATTAAAAATCCTGTCTTGTGATTAATTGATCTTGATCCATTGCAGTGATTTTTCATTGTGCAATGACGATGTAGAAATGCATTCTTGATCCTAGTAACATTCACTGAGGACAAAAGGGGAAGAAAGCTGAGGGGGAAAAAAACACAGGTATGATTCTCGTCAGTTGACTAGCTCATGCCTCTACTTGTTGGCCTCAGTGTGGCTGAAGTTCGATGGCTTCCAGCACACTGAGCTCTCTGTTGTTAGCCTCATTAAAAGACGCACGCATCAGTAAACACGGAGGGCCCCCCTGAAGGCCTGTCTCCCTCTCTCTCTGTCTGGCTCTCGGTCGGAAGGACTCTCTATCTGTCTTTCTGACACACTGTCTCTGTTTGTCTTTCTCACTTACTTACTTTCTCACTTACTCTCTTCCACATATTCTCTCCGTCTTTGTTCATTTCTCTTCTCTTTTACTCCTGCTCCTCTCTGTCTGCTCTCTCTCTCTCTCTCTCTCTCTCTCTCTCTCTCTCTCTCTCTCTCTCTCTCTCTCTCTCTCTCTCTCTCTCTCTCTCTCTCTCTCTCTCTCTCTCTCTCTCTCTCTCTCTCTCTCTCTCTCTCTCTCTCTCTCTCTCTCTCTCTCTCTCTCACTGTTGCATCCCTTAATGGATGCAATAGTGCAACTTGCAACAACAACAAAAATGCTTGCAGGCATTTCAACCCAGTCGCCAGAAGACATCATACCTTTCTGCAAAGCACGGATACTTTGAATCTCAATGTTTCTAAACCAGAAATATGTTTTATATTGATGTTCCTCGTTCTTTGTGGATATCTGTTCATTGTGCTTTTGATGCACTTTTGGTGTTTTGAGCTATTTTCTTGGTAACCTCAGTTACACGTTTTAAAACATCACACGTATTTTAAACATAGGGAACAATGACAAATAATTACATTTAGTTTGGAATCCCCGTCCCCCAGTTGTCGTGCATACTGTGTGCATATTTGCTTGTTTACCACCTATGGCTGTCATTTCATTTTCTGTGACATGCACGCGTGTATTCTGTATGTTAAACATGAACATGTGTTGTGTAAACACATTATTCTCAACAACCCCTGGTTCTTGGTTCCTGTGGTAGGACCGGGACGCTGTGTTGAGGTATATTAATGTGTAGAATGTAAGCACAGTTCATGTTGCTTACCAATTTGTGAGTTCTATGTAAAGTGTCATTTTCACAAACCCAGATGAGGATTTATCCCCTAAATAGTGCACTTCAGTCATTTACTAAATTTAAGGTAAATGATTTAACTGGCTCAAAACCCTAGTGCACTACATAGCGTAATGACGTTATGTGGTAGCAGCTTAGCTGCTGTATATTTTTTGTTTTATGCATACACTAGGCTGCTGGCTATGGAATAGACACCTATTCTAAGGTAGGTAGAAGCCAAACTGTTAATTTTAATGAATTATTACTGAAGTTATCATTGTGACTCATTGTTTTGTTTTATTTAATTGTCTTGTGTGCAAGTGCTTGTTACATCCCTTCAAGAGATGGTGTAGCCCAGACAGATTTGGTCATGACCTAACCTATCCGTGAAGGCAAAACACCAAGCTCATTGATTTCAGCAAGGCATGTTTATTTGACACAATTCACTTATTAATTCTTATTCATATTTCACATCCAAATGATACAAAGGGTGCTCACTGCAGAGCCAAACAGGTGGAGCTTAACCTAGTCCAGCTCCACCTCTCTGGACCTAGTCCAGTTGTTTGGGTTTATGCTGGCCAACCAACCTGGTTGTGGTTAGTTCAAGTAACTTTATTGTCAAATATGCTACATGGCAGGCATATAGCACAGATGAAATTGCAGTCCTCTCAGACCTACGGTGCAAAATGAACAATCAGACAAACAAACAGTGTACAGACAACACAAAATACAAAGTACAAAAGTGTAGTGAAAGTGAGGTAGTGCGTTGTAGATAGTGCAAAAAGTGCAGGTTTAGCTATTATGGTTAAGGTCATGAAAGGGGTAGGGCTTAGGGTTATGATGTTTAGGGGTTATGGCAAGGGTTATGAAAAGGGTTAGGGCTAAGGCTATGGTACAACAAATTGAGCAAGTTCAGTTTCCGTTACGGATCATTGACAGTTACAGGCAGGTTGTTTTTGTCACACACCAGGCTTCTCAGGGGCTAGGGCTGGATGGTACTCAAATGGGTTGGGTTGAGCTGGGGATGCAGCTGGACCTAGAGGTGGCTGGCTGTGTCACTACCAAATCTGTCCGGGCGACCAAATATCTCAGAGTGACGTAAATAGCTTTGCTAAAAGAAGAACGATAATATATAATTACGTAAGTAATTTTTTTATTAAAACTAAACTGCGATAATGGCGGTTTAGCTTCAAAAGGCACCATAGAATGTGTCTTTTCCCCAGCAGAACCTACTTTGCGCAAAAACCAACATTTAACCAACAAAACAAACATTTATCGCAGCTCAGCTGCAAACACGTAACTGCAGCTAAATAATTTAATTTGTATCTAACATTTTCATCTTCATGTATATCATACAGGATACATGCGTGATTGTCATGGTCATGGGTTGTAAACAAGCACATATGCATATATATGAGAACTGGGGGGCTGGTGGATTCCGAAAATAATGTGTATTACAATATATCATTTTGGTCATTTCATAACCATGAAATAGTTTACCCTCATTCAATTCCCTCAAAGCACCCAAAGCGCATCAAAAACATCTTGAGCAGTTAAAAACACACTACGTTGATATACACAGCAGTTAAAAACACACTGTGTTGATATACACAGCAGTTAAAAACACACTACATTGATATACACAACAGTTAAAAACATTGTGTTGATATACACAGCAGTTAAAAACACACTGCGTTGATAGACACAGCAGTTAAAAACACACTGCGTTGATATACACAACAGTTAAAAACATTGTGTTGATATACACAGCAGTTAAAAACACACTGCGTTGATATACACAACAGTTAAAAACACTGTGTTGATATACACAGCAGTTAAAAACACACTACGTTGATATACACAACAGTTAAAAACATTGTGTTGATATACACAGCAGTTAAAAACACTGTGTTGATATACACAACAGTTAAAAACATTGTGTTGATATACACAGCAGTTAAAAACACACTGCATTGATATACACAGCAGTTAAAAACACACTGCATTGATATACACTGCAGTTAAAAATACACTACGTTGATATACACAGCAGTTAAAAACACACTCTGTTTATATACGCAGTAGTTAAAAACACTATGTTGATAGACATGTATCTCGAAGCATTGTTGTAAAACTTATTTTTGGTTCAGAAACATTGAGATTCCACATATTCAATAAGATTTCTTCTGGCCACTAGGTTGTATATTTACAGATCAGATTCTCTGCTAGCGTGGAGAATGTGGTGATATGGTATGTACTGTTCACCTGCTCTTGTGTCACATTTGGGAGCAATGTGCTATATTGTCTTTGTCTATATCGTCACACTTCAATTTCGAGCTCCATGCTAACACACACCAATCTGTCTGTCCCTCCCTCTAGTTCATCTCTTATGTTTGTCTCTCTCCAACAGGTGAAGCAGCAGCAGCATCATGGGGCTGGCAAAGAGGAGGTGAATGACACGGATACACTGGTACAGGAGTCAGACAGCCAGTACAGCACCTGGGAGACGGGCCTGCACACAGATGATAGGTACACACACACTCCTATGCATTCACTCACATACTCCCATGCATAGCCATGTCCCAAATCTGTGTCTCTCTGCTGCTCTGTCATTGTCATGTTCCAATGTAAAGGTCTCTTTAGAAGGACCCTATCCAAACAAAGATGCAGCCTTGTGTGGATATATAGTGTGTGTGGATACATAGCTTTTTAAAATATTAGCTGGTCAATACATCTGGGAAGGTCTTCCTTTTAATCTGAATAAATATCAGCATAGCTGATAGCTGACGAGCATAGCTATCTCATAATAACTATGCCATTATTATTCATTGTAGTTTATAAAAGCTATATGTAATGCAATGTTATGCCAAGTCCACCATATTTCAAGAGGGGAATATATGACTCCAATGTGTATGTTGCTTTCATTTGTAAAATGGAATCAGAATTAAACGAGAACCTTTAGAATGACGTTACAGTAGGCTACAGTCTCGTTGACCATTCCTATGTGACGGAGATGCCAGCATTGTCCTGGAGATGCACAGGACAATGCTGGCAATGACCTGCACTGGCTTTGGGACACAGCTCAGATTCTTCTTTTCTCTCCAGGCTGGCATCTACTAACCCCTTGTTATATAGCAATATAGCTTTTTAAGTGCTGCAGTTTCATAATAATTATAATAAGGATTTTGCTGATGATAACTAAAGTTAACCCTTTGTTGCTTTTCCCATCCATGTGCTTGTAGCTTGACCCCGGCGACGCCCACTCCTGACAGCGGCCTCTCCCATTGGCCAGGGGAGCCCTCCCCCCCCCTGGACTCAGCCGGTCCCGCCCCCACCCAGAGCCAGCCTCTCTCCTTCCCAGAGGCACATGCCCCCCCCCACATTGTTATCATGTATCTATATTATTATCATGACTGTTATTATCATTCCTATTCATGTGTATTCTGTGGTTGCTGTGGTTGTCTTCCCATGAGCAGGTTCCTACCACCCTGCTGGACAGCAGCATGCTGCGCTCCAGAGCCCAGCTGGGTAAGAGGCGGGCTCCGCGGGCCAGGCCCACCAGGAGTGGCCCCCAGCGGCCCCCAGAGGGAGAGGGCAGAGCTGCTGCTGACTGGCGCTGCACAGACTCCACAGGTTGGCTTCATTCTGATCTTCACCATTCGTTCCCTGACCCTGCTTCCAAACATGAGTGAAGTTCAACATTCCTTGTTTCATTTCTTTCTGAGTTATCTAAGGCTATGTATGCTATGGCGGCACAGCGCTGGCAAAAACATGCACACATCCATGCACATCAATTATTATCTTAAGCACTTTTACTGCACTTGTATGCAGTATTTTTCTTCTGGCGAGAGCAATAATATAGCCTGTGAGGAGAAGATTATTCATTGAGCACATCATTGAAGCAGCAGGAAAGTGGCTCTGTGGGCGGAGCCAGCCATTGTAGTCTCATTTCATTGGTTACATGTTACTGTACTTCAAACCTGTTGAAGTGCTTCCACCATTTCTTGGTGTGCATCAAGCAAGCGCACATTGTAAGAGTCAGAACATGCTTTGGAGGACCATGCAGCACAGTGGGATGCCTCAGACAGCTTGCAGTTGCTAACAAAACACATTACTATGTGTGTCATCAGTAAAAGCAGGATCATCAGGCACAGTGAACCACAGCCAGCCTTAACGATTAGCAGAATATCAACAAGACCAGTAAATATAAACATACAAAATGCTGGTCAGGAATTAAAAGCTGCATTTCCTCGCTGTAGATAGTGTAACATAGTTATTTAGTGTAATGATAAAACAGCAGCCTAATGAAGTAACAAATCATCAGAAGTGATTTTTGGCAGTGATATACCGCCATACTATACTTTTCTTTTATAGAGGTTGTCTGTACTGTATCTTCATGTATTCCTTTGAAATGTGATGCCTCCATTTTGTTGACAGATGACAAGACGGAGAGCAAGCAGGAGGACTGGGACTCGGAGGAGCAGACTAGAGTAGTGGATCTCCGTGGATCCGCCGTGGCTGCTGTGTCTCAGCCTCAGAGGATCCCCTTGTTCCCTGGGATGGACCCGTCTGCTCTCAAGGTGCACTACATCTCACTGCCGACGCAAAGCAACATTCTCCTTGTGAGGGGATGAATCAGGTCCAGTGCGGGTGAATGTAATTGTCTCATTACTGTCCCCAGTCGCAGCTGAAGAAGAGGGGTGACTCTGACAGTGTAGGTGATGTCAGGGCTCCCTCTCTCTCCCAGTCGTCTCAGTCGCCCTTCCTCCCTCTCGCCACACGTGTACTGCCCCCTTCTGGCAGCAGAGAAAATGGGTAAGTTATTTTCTGATTGCTTTTATGTTTTTTCTCTTTTTATGTAAATTTGCTCCTGTTCATATTGTTCTCCTGAAAGTGATCTAATTTAATTTATTTTTAATTCAGTTTGGAGGACTCTCCTCAGTGGCTCAAAGAGCTGAAATCCAAGAAAAGACTGAGTCAGTATGACCCTGAGGATTCTAAATAGATAAAAAGGTAAGCTTTTGTTTTTTGCCCTCTACTTACTCCTTTCTCTCTTTCGTTATTTTAGAGTTGAATTCTTATGTTTCTCCCTCTCTCTGTCAGTTAGATAATAAGTTCCATAATACTGCTTGCTGTGGTTAAGAAACCAGTGTTGATATATTGTCTCTGTCCTTCCTCTAGGTGGCCTTGAACACATACTAATCTCTGGATGAAAGAGAAGCCTTAAGGGGATCCCAGAGAGTCCACTGCTGCTGATGTCTTTGTACTCCTTCTTGTCCTTGCTTGTTTGCTGAAAACAGGATCAGATATTTTTGCACGGTGCCTTTTCTTTCTTTCTCCCATAATAGTGTCAAACTGACAGGATGATGAAAACAGTCCAGGAGGGATAAAAAACATCAAGTAGCTCGCCTGCTTCTTCATTCTGCTGCTAGGACGCCCCCAGGCTGGAAGACCTGACTTCGCATGAAGATCACCGATGAGCAAAAGTCCATCCTGTCTGGCTGAACAGAAAATGGCTGAAAAGAACATACAGTGAGACCTGCGAACACGTTGACAGCCTGGGAGTGCTTCAGTATTCGCTGCTCACAAGCATCTCTAGTTCTGGATGTCAGCATTAAGTCTTCCTTATTTTTTCAGTGTGTGTACAAAATGTTGTCACTGTGTGTTGACAACTTGTCAGGGGGTCGTTGGCGTTAACTGCACAAAACCATGAGCTTGACATTCCACATGATCAGTCCAGACAGTTCTGCAGGTGTCAGTGTCTGCTGGGGTTGTCCTTACTCCCTGTATCATGAAATGCTGTATTTGTATAAACACAATCTATTGGTCACCACACAACTCGTGTGGTGTGGATTTAAGACCTGCAGGGTCTTAAATCAAGTAACACTCAAGTATCAATCATTGTAGCGTGGCGTCTCAGTGCCAGTCTTTATTTTTTTATTTCTATGGACTCATCATTTTTCTTTTCTTTCTGAGTACGTTGGAGAAACAAATGGCCCATATATTTGTATGCATTTGCTTTTAGTTACGCCGTTAAAACCAAATGTTCTTTGGCGCTGCGTGAACAAGGGAATCCCCTTGGCAAGTGTAGTCAGTTAATATCTGACATAGCAAGGAGACTTGGTGCTCTTCACTACAACCTCCCTGTACCCTGCAGCCACTCACAAGACCACATGAGGATAAAACAAGAGCAAGTGATAAGACTTTTACACCACTAATGAGACGAAAGCATTCGCTCTTTTGCAATCTTTTAATGCTTTTAAATATGTGACGACAATATTTGAGCCCTCCTCTGTACTGTCTCCAACATCCACAAAGCACTACGTCACTTACTGCACCACAGCACCTCCTCCACACTACTGGCCACACAGCACCTCCTCCACACTACTGGCCACACAGCACCTCCTCCACACTACTGGCCCCACAGCACCTCCTCCACACTACTGGCCCCACAGCACCTCCTCCACACCACTGGCCCCACAGCACCTCCTCCACACCACTGGCCCCACAGCACCTCCTCCACACCACTGGCCACACAGCACCTCCTCCACACTACTGGCCCCACAGCACCTCCTCCACACCACTGGCCCCACAGCACCTCCTCCACACTACTGGCCCCACAGCACCTCCTCCACACTACTGGCCCCACAGCACCTCCTCCACACTACTGGCCCCACAGCACCTCCTCCACACTACTGGCCCCACAGCACCTCCTCCACATTACTGGCCACACAGCACCTCCTCCACATTACTGGCCACACAGCACCCCCTGGGGATTTCTGTTGACCTGTCTAGAAATGCATAATGCTATGCAAGTGGATGTTTTTTTTGTTTTGTTTCTTTTAATCAGTTTTCCCCTGATACGTTTGTAAATTACTTTTTATTTTCATCAGACATTTTGGAAAAATTTAAGATTTCTTTTGAATGTTTTTTTCATGTTCATTATTTTTCTTTCTATTTGAAAGTAAGATATGTATATTTGCACTGTGTTGTACTGGCCAGTGTCATAAAGTTTTAATTCTTAATAAAGATATATATATATATATATATATATATATGTGTGTGTGTGTGTGGTGAGCTACAGACTCACATGTTTTATTTCTCTGAATTAGTCTAATGGCTAATGTCACAATGATAAATGCTTCAATCCATTTAACATTTGAAGGTTTCCAAAGAACATGATTGGTGGCAATAATTTCATTGTAATATTCACCAAACCACTAGCTGAGAAGTGTTGGTTTTGGATAGAGTTTTGGTTAACTACAGGATAAAAATAATAACAATCATTTTTAAAAAGCATTGGTTTTACCTGAATGTGGGTGTAGGAGAGATACTAAGCTGGACACAGGCCAGGCTGGTGGGGTTCATGGTAACCTGTGTGGTGTTTGTGCTGAGCCAGACTGTTATCCCCAGTCCTCTTTGACTGGCAGTACTGCCCGACACATGGCTGTGTGTCAGGCAGGGCAGTGTGGGCCAGCTGCCTATTGAGAGGAAGAGAAGTGGACACAATGTGAGCGGCAGACTTGCTGCATCAACAGCTCTGGCTGTATTCTGCTGTTGGGGCAGGGATATAAACCATACCTGCCCCCGCCCCCCCCCCCCACTCCTGTCCTGTCCTCCAACGTCCCCTCCCATCCAAACATCCCAAAGACACAAAGGCCCACTGCTTCTCCAATAGCACACAGACCCAGGTAAAGCCCTGTACTCTGGGCTTGGAGTCAATTCACCAATAAGCTGGCTGGAGGTAAAGGGAAGAAGTCCACTGTATGTGAATGACCATACTGGACTGATTTGTGACTGAATAAATCATTTTTATAACTATAGTTAACACCTAAAGTGTATTTGTACTAGAAGTATCAAAGATGGTGGGATGGGTGGCACCTACTGTTATAATGGGCATCCTCGGGAAGACCCCTCAAGAAGCTCATGCAATGTGTGTGTGTGTGGATGATATTCCTTTATTAATCCCCCTTAGGAGAAATTCACATTGACCAGCAGTACAAGGGGATAGAGGAGTGCAATAACAAAACAATATAAACAATAAACAATCAACAATAAATAGATTTACCTAAATTAAGATAAACTTATATGCGAGCTCTTAGAATCAGATCAAATGAAAAAAAATGAAAACCTACAGTATATACATACATAGTAATCATCAATTGAAGATGAACAGTGCAATGGGTAAATGAGTCTGACTGAGGTGTAAATATAAAAATAGCTGTGCATATATAAATTGTGCAAAGTAGATGTGCAAATGTGCAAATGTACAGGATTTTTCAGGTAATGTAACAAAGACATGTGAGAAGACATAAAATAACAACGGCTTAGGAAAACAGTCATGAGGTGTGGGGGCTTCCGAGACGTTGGGAGCGGGTGGTTGAGGTGTTGTAGAGTCTAATAGCTGATGGGATGAAAGAGCCCCCCAAGCGCTTTGAGGCACGTGGCTGAGTGAGCCTGTGGCTGAACGTGCTCCTGAGTTGCCTCAGCTCAGCCTAGAGAGGGTGAGAGGGGTTGTCCAGGATCGCCTGCAGCTTCCCCCTCATCCTCCTCTCTGTCACCACCTCCACACAGTCCAGCTTCATCCCCACCACAGAGCTCGCCTTCCTCACCAGCTTATTCAGCTTGCTGGCACCTCCGCTCCCAATGCCTCCTCCCCAGGACACAACAGCGAAGAAGGTGACACTGGCTACCACAGACTGGTAGAACATCCGTAGCAGCCTAGTGCACACATTGAAAGATCTGAGCCTCCTCAGGAAGAACAGCCTACTCTGTCCCTTCCTGTAGAGGGCCTTAGTGTTGTCCGACCAGTCCAGTTTGTTGTTCAGGTGCACCCCAAGGAACTTACAGGTATCCACCATCTCCACCTCCTCCCCATTTATGGAAACCGGTAATGGGGGGCTCTTTCTGTGCCGGAAGTCCACCACCAGCTCCTTGGTTTTCCCGGTGTTGAGCTGAAGGTGGTTCCCGTCACACCATCCCACAAAGTTCCCTCCACTCCTCCTCCCTGTTGTCTGTGATGCATCCAACAATGGAGGAGTTGTCAGAGAACTTCTGAA